>JAOSYY010000003.1:3880673-3905507 GCA_025727935.1 Hebomoia glaucippe
CAATCCTCAATTTTCACCCTTCTACGATCAACCCTTATTTTTTAATCGCAATATATATGTGGCAAAACGACGTTTGCTGGGTCAGCTAGTAATATTATATAATCATAAATCATTACAGCTGTCTGTCAGATTAAACCTTTTAATAAAGCTCTCGTCTTCAGAAATATTTGAGTAGGTACATAACGGCCAATTTGTACCTAATTTTCGTACACGTTACGAGAAATTAGGCAATTTGTTACACATCATTTTCGTATAGTTACTATCTACACGTTATATTATTTCTACGATAACTAATGCTTGTCTACATATGTGATATAGCTATAATTAATTATTCTCTTTGTATGTTACCTTTGATTAATCGAATAAATACACAAAGTAAATATTCATCGCTACTCTGTACAGAAATTTCATCAGGTTTAATAAGCCTGAAGCTTGTTTAGTCTGTATTTTTAATTGTTTTCGTTTGCCTATATTAAAATCTACTTTGATTGTTTGTCTTATATTTGGAATGTCTGGCCATTCAAATATATATACGAGTAACAATTAATCACAAACTAAAATCATATATAATTTATGTTGTTTAAAGTACATAATGAAAACAATTGTTAAGTTATATTTTCATGACCATAGTGTTGTTAGCTAGAGCCCCGCGGTTTCCGATATGTTAATTTCCATCACAAAGTCGCTTGTCTAAAAGTGGTATTCTTAGATCTTTAATAACCTATGCAGTTTTATTAAATTTTATTTCAGAAAGATCTTCTGCAGCGTCTTAGAAAACAAAAATTATGACAAAGGCAAAAATAGGAAGGAATTTTATAATCATTTTCAGCTTATAAATAAATTAAAAATTAATTTCACATATTAAATTCGATAGTTATCTGAAATTGTTTTAGTTTAGTTAAATACTATTATAGTAAGCGTCACAATAAGGTGGAGATCGGCTGAATTCAAGCGTTCAGGGTAAGTGCAGCTATTCATTGGAATTGAACTAATGTGAGAAACGGAGCGATTTCTAGTTCCGCCTCAAACGAACTCCAGGAGTATTTGCCCAAAACTGACAGCCGTATGTAATTCCAAACATACTAAATAGTCTACTTAGTTTTAAACAGGCATGTGTGTCTAATCTGATTGTATTTACGTCTAGCCATGGTTCCGCTATTTTGAATATTTGAAACCAAATAAGTTTTCCGTGTTCATGCATTTAGCAAATATGTAATTTAAAGTTTATGGTCTAGACCATAATTTATACTTAGTACTTCTATTATCCAAGTAACGTTGGTTAAAAGTTAATGTTATTCATTTTTTGTATTTTGTAATGGCCTTTAGTACTAAAAAAGTTGATGAACAAATGTAGTAATAGTTTTAGTTTAGATTTACCTAAGTTCAAATATGTTTTCACCTTGCTAAACTCTGAAAATTGGCATGTATATGTCTTTTCAGTGAAAAGGTTTTTACGTGATCCCTTTAGATCTCAATATATTATATGACGCAGACAAAGGTTGTAGGTTACCTAATATATATCAAAATGTATTATTTTTATAGGTTATATATATACATATGTATACATTAACAATAAATATCAATCTAGCAAAAGTTTACAATCACTTTTACAACAACAATTCGTTGTTGAATAATATTTTCATTTTAATAGCGTGACTGCTTGAATGTTTCCACATCGCAAATCGAAATCGATAACGTAATTGTCAGCTGTGACAACTGTTCCAAATGTTAATTTACACATACGTAATTAACAAATAATACGCGTATATTATGGTGCTCTTTAGCTTCTACAGACAATATGTGGACATAATTATTCGTTAACGTATGATCTTAGCAAGTAATAATACAATTAATAGACAAATGTCGTGACAGGTAACCTAGATTGAAATCTATTTAAATCTAAGCTATATCATGTACAATGTCAAAATAATTCTTATCGATAACTCATCAAAGGCCTTAACTGACTTCATAAGAACTATATTATTAAATCAGATTCACAAAAAAGCCACAAAATTTACCTTTTTGTTAAGAGCTACGATGCTAGAGAGACACAAAAATAAATACGTCAAACTAACATCTTTCACCCTTGTCTTCATTTTGGGAGTTAAATCAGGCTCAATTTAAAATTGTATATTTAAATACTAATCTATTTATAAGGTTATCATGGTAAAGAATACTAAAAATTTACTGCGGTGTTATGGAAAATATTCAAGTTTAATAACACAGGTTATTTTGATATATTTTAAATTTAATGTTAAGAAATAAGAATTATATGAAACCTTCACAATTACAGTGTATCACTGGCAAAATAAAATTAGCATCTAAAAGCGAAGCTAACTGAATCATGTTGGGCTTATGAAAACGTGCCAAAAAGCCAAATAGAGCACCCATCGCTTGGATTCTACACTTCTGTATCTTGACAGAGAAGAATTATGAGGCAAATCATAATAAGGAATGAAGGTGAAAATACTTATATATATACAAAGCAGCGTGCTTTAAAAATTGTAACTGTACCTACTGATAATAAATATCTTAATTTTTGTGCATATATTTTAAAAGGAAATACAGAGTCTTCTAAAAAAGAATTTAGCGGTGTTAACAATCCCTACAAATCTATTTTTAGGTTAGAAATAAAATAAAAACGAAGAATTTGATATACAAAACAGCAAATTTAAATTTCTTATTTTGATTATTATGCGTCCTGGTATCATTTAATAACCTCAAATAGCGTTGGTGAAGAAATTTCTTAAATATAAGGTAACAGAACTAAAAAATATTAAAATGCAACAACAGGTCTTTACTTTGTGTAAAAAAGTGCGTATATGGCAACATAATTGTTCATGATTTCTACGCAATTAAAACCGCGGGTAAAGGCTAGTGTTAAAATAAAACCTTGTACACATCCAAAGCCGACTCTGTGCCTGACAATATTTTATGCAGCTGTGAAAATCACAACCACAATTCCAACTTTAACAATTTACACGGCGCGCTGTGTCCCCATGCACACATGCCACCAGCTCTCGTAACTCCACCTACTTTACTGACGATATTAAACTCAAACACTTGAGCGGTAAGGATCTACTGCATTTTCTTTTGAAGAAAATTTTCATATGCAAATATTAATGAGGTAAACTATAACAAGGGAGTGACGTAACAATAACTTACCTACGGAGAATCGAATTGTTACTGTACGAGTTTTAATATATACTTACAAGATATATATAATCTATAATATATTACATACTTTGGAAAATGTTTTAGAATGTATATCTTGTAAAGCTAATGAAAACTATACTATTAAATAAAAGATATATTTAAGGCCAAAAATGTAATAAATTTTGTTTTGTTTTGTTTGTCATTTACTATTTATGCATTTCTTAAAAGACGCATAATATTTGCTGTAAGACTAAAGACTAAACAATTATTATAAAATACAACGAGTATCAGTAACCCAGGAATAAACGATACCAAATCATTACATATTCAAATTCATGTAAAAAATTTATTGTCCTCTCGGATGAAAAAGGATATACTTTTTTATCCCGTTAATCCGCTCATGTCACACGTACCCACATTAGCATTCGAGGCAACAAATCCAATCTGCCAAATACTCAACAAGATGCGACAACTTTACGGAACTTGTCACGTATATACTGTACTGAGTCAATGGCAAATTCATTTTACTATGCTCATGTGCCTTATTTTCTATGCAATATGTGCTATTATAGCTTCAAAGAATTTGTTTCGTCTTTAGACTTAAAACTATTCTATTCAATGCGCACGTAACAGTTCTATTGTTTGGCTTAAATTTGACAATGATAACTTTTGAAGTATGCATTGAAATATGAAGAAGTATTTATTAAAGGACTAGCTGACCCAGCAAAGATCGTTTTGTCACATAAATATGTAGGGGTGGATCGTCGAGGATTGAAAATTTAGAAATGTAGGTATTTTTAATGTTGTAAAACCAATAAAAATAAAAAAGGCTAAAAAGTAAACAAGAAAATTAGCTGTGGACCACCGTTAACATTTAGGGGGATGAGAAATAGATAGTAGCCGATTCTCAGACTTACTGAATATGCATATAAAATTTCATAAGAATCGGTTGAGCTGTTTCGAAGGAGTATGGTAACTAATGTTTTGAGACGAGAACTTTATAAACAAAATTTTAATAAATATTTAAATGCAACTGTTGCATATTTTAATTTGTTACAGTAGTTTAATATGTAATTTATTAATTCAATGTCATTATTATTATTAGCACATACCAATGAGATTTACAAAAAAATCTCCTTTCCTTAAAAAAAGTATAAAATTCAAGAAAGTCGATTATATGTTGTAATCATATTTTTATTTATAACAACGCCATCTTTGCTACTACGTGTTATTTAGAATTTACCGTGGTGAAAATAGAATCTCGTGAGTTTAAGGAAAACTCAAGTTGTTTTGTATAAATCAGTAAGCAAAAAGTACGCCATCTAGTGTAAACCAACTGAAACTGAATATTTGCTGAAAATTTGAATGTACCATAAAGATCTGGAACGGTACAGCGGTGGGTTGAATACACAGTAAAATCTTTGACATTGAAAATAGCGATATCTTTGAACGAATAAGATCAAATAGTATACTACAGCGACATATTTATAAAAGTTCCTTTTTATATCGTCACTAATAATATTTTGTGTCGACATAATTGTATAACAAAAAAAAATAATAACACAATTTATTTAAAGAAATTATAGTTTTATTTAAAAAAGATATTTGTATTAAAAATAACATCTTGTTTCAAATGCTATGAATGTTAATATTGTAGTCATAACAGAAAATAATTTAAGAAATCTGACTGTCTGTTTATTGGTTGGTTCCATTCATTTTTTTTAAATAGAATTATTTATCCTAAACTTCAAATCAGTGTAATGTAGAAAGACACCACTTTTAGTAAATAAGTACTACAAACACACAATTTTTGAAATTACAATTACGGGCTAGTCATTTTTATAGACATAAAGTATATGAATTATTAATATAAATAAAATCACACGAAGTAACATAACTTCATGAATCGTACTAAAATGTCATCGAAATAATGTGTGTTGAGTCTTATAATAATTAATCGCATATACTGTTTAGATGCTTTTGTTTATCAAGCATTTCAATAACCTTATTTTACCGAAATACAACAGGTGTTAGGGGACCGCTCCGAAAACGAAGACAGATGATAGTACTAATGACACCTTTGATGATGGTGCGGAAGAACAACGATCCTAACTAAAAAAAAATCATATTTTAAAAACTTTTTATGAGCGTTATTTCATTCCATCATGTCAGTCTAACTGTTTTTGTTATAATGCTTCATTGCTGTTTTTTTAGTGAGGTAATGTATTTTTTATGAAACTGTTGTTTCGTCTAACATGATGGTGCGTAAATAATCCTAATAAAACTTTTTAAAAATATGTTTTGTTTCTTTAATTAGCATCAATTTTTTTCCGTCCCATCATCAAAGGTGTCATTAGTAATATCATCTGTCTTCGTTTTCGGGAGCGCTCCCCTAACAGCCTGTATAAATCAATTTAGAAACTATTCATAATAAATTCAATATAGCAGACTGAATCGATAATGTGGGCGTAAATTACAGTTCTGGAAAAGATCCTTTCAAATAAATTGCTAGAAGAAAAGTAAGTACGTGTTAAAATTCACAATGTCTCTCAGCAAATGAACCGAGATCTTACTGGAATACGACAAAAGATGCCATTGTGAATATAAGTTAATGAACCATACTTATAAAATATATATAGTAACATAAGTAAATAATAAATTATATAATATATTTTTTCATTATAAAATATATATAAAAAACATATGTAAACAATAATAATTTTAAATGACCTGTCCCCTGACAAAACTCATCAAATGCACGAATATTCACAATTTATAGCTAAGAACCATCTAAATCACGCCGGCTTTCAAAAAACAAACGCTTTGAAATCTACGCATTAGTTTAGGAGTTACGATGCCCTAGACATACACGTCAAACTCGTTGTATCTCTTTTTATGCCTTGGTCATTCTCCTTAACACTAATCTTTAATAATAATGTAACTAATGTCTAATCTAAACCTTATTTACTAAAGTCATATAGCAACTGCAAGTATTTTTTTAATCTGACATATAATTTTGTTTTGTAAAAAATATTAAAAATGCCAATTACGCTAATGTGTGTAAATAACGTAAAAGTACTAGGCTCTAAGAAATGTTTAGTAGGCGACTTAAGAATATTAATTATAAAAAGTTCCCATTCATTTTGTTAACTAAAGTTGAAAACACTGCCAAAAAGAAGTATCCACTGAAATCAGACTTCATTTGGTTTGTTTTTCGTGTTTCAGCCGGATTTTTATAAACACAGCATCATTATTCCGCCGCTGTAAACACAAATTTTAAATTTCATACAGAAAAGTTGCTCAGCGTAATCGTTTGAAACGGGGTGAGGAGGTGTAATTTATTCTATTCCCTTGCTAGTGAATTCCATGAAGTCTAGTGTTCCCGAGATTTCCGAGAGTAAGTTCTAATTCCATTCGCCTCAAGTGGATATTAGAGAGTCTATTGTTATAGCGACCGATGTATAAAGCACTCGTATATCTATAAACTATAAGACAATACTATATTATTTGAAACTGTTAATAAATATTAACTATCCGACTTCTTAGGAAAATAGCGATGCATCGGCAAATTTTAAAATAATATTGTTTAAAAATATAGAACATAAGACAATTATGGTCTGTCTAAGTGCATCATTTATTGCTTCAGTTTATTGAGCTTCGTAGTTGTTCTATATAAGATATCGATAGAATTCTCTTGGGGGCGTTGCAGCACTATCTACTCCTAACTTATGTTCGCCTAGTGTTAATTTCGTAAGGCTGGCTGACAAATACGCTTGGGGCACAATCCGTTGTTCGGAGCGTATACCTTTATAATGGTTTTTCAAGACAAATAAGTGTTTACTGAACTTTCTAAACCTATTTTGTATAACATACTAAAACGTGGTAGAATAATAATGTGCTATAGGCCATTAGAGAGCACCGTGACTGATCCGAAAAGCCTTATAATCGTAGCCTATATTAAAATAAATGCATTTAATTTTATAGTGTTGCTTTGTTTCTGAATGCAATTTAATACATTTTTATAATGCCTCTTCTTATTTTTATCTTTGAAATTAATTGAATTTAAAACAAGATTTTAGCTATCAGCCTACAAATAAATCTCTATCCAACACACACCGATCTCCGGCGTGTGGACTACAATATTATTAACATATTCATACCCCATTCCAATTCTGATGTCACTACGTGAACTAAAATTGCTTTGTTACAATTCCAATCTAAAATATTTACGAAAATATGGTCAAATGTATAGTGCAAAGATTCTCCATGGGCTATCTATCGAGATAGTTTACGTGACTTTCAATTATTACAATGTGACGTATGAAGATATCTAAATAATTGTATTTCGAACAATGATACAATTCTAATAGGGAGTATATTCCTTTGGCTATGTATAGGACGTTAGTATGGTGGTTCTGAGCAGTGAAGCGGTTGCGTGTTCCATGGCGTAGTAACCGTAGAACTGAATAAGTAAATGCCCGAATAAATCAAGTTAATTGCGTCGGAGCACCTCCTTGTATGAACCAGCAGCCCTCGAGTTTAGTTTTTGATAGCGTTTACTATTATTTTCTTCCGGAATGGATCTTACGGTGCCTGTTTATTTAAAAATGTTGGGGTTGTTCCAAAAGTATTTAACCTAGGCACTTACTATCTTTATGATAAAATCGATTTTAAAGCCTTCATGGCTGTCAAAGTTATGGGTGAAACTCAAAAATTCTGTTTTAGAGGCACAAATATATCATTTTCGCTAATAATAACTATTTTAATGATGTTAACTACAATTTATAATAACTTTATGAATTGAGGACAGAGAATATATAACAAAAGTTGTATGAAAACTAAATATGTAATGTATAACAAACAATAAAAATTTATAAAATTACTGGTTAAAACCTGTCCTATTTAGTCTCATGTAAAATAGTTTTAGTTTAATCAAAAAGCACAAACAATATGGTCTAACATCTAATTTGAGCGTTCCAAAGCAAGCCCGAAATTTCTAAACTTCTAAAGTTGAAAACTAATAATGCTACTAGTAGTATTACGTAGTTGGAAACAAAAACTGTTTGCCCCTTCTTGACTTTCGCAATTTTCCAAGCGAGAGCATGTATAAAGTATAGTTCTATTTACGAATATGAAATGTTTATTAGTTTTTACAATTGAAATGATCGGTATAATTTTAGCATAGATATCAATCAAAATTTAATTTTAGCTTGTAGAATATATCTTTAATTAAATGTGCCAATTTAATGATTTTAAAAAATAGCCTGAATATTTTCATTTACCTAGAAATATAAACTATTTAATAATAGTTATGTATTAAAAAAGAAAAATTGATAAATGAAAGCAAAGTTGAAGTTGATTGAAATACAAAATGCACGCAAATAACATTTCGCATGCGAAGTTTATTCGATTCCCTAAGGTAAAAATTACATGCAGAATGAATATTTCTTTCTCTCATATTCACTTTGCTTTTCATACATCATCATAATCACAAAAGGAATTTTTAATTGACAATAGTATACCTATAAGCAAAAAGGAAGTCTTATAATTATACATAATAGTTTTTAATAAATGCTTATAATTAAATTTATATTTGTAGTTTATAATGCTCATTGAATCTTTAATTTTGATAAACAAACTAAGAGGACATAATACTTTATATATAATTGACTTTACTCACGTCTACGAGGCTTATATTGCTGGGAGGTTTTATGTTTCTCCATCATGAAAATAGTTTCCCTATCCCCTTATAATTTTGATAAAGAGTTTATTATTAATGGAGATACTAGCCTCTACGAGATATCGTAGCACGTCTACGTAATTTTCGTAGACGTCCTGTAATTATAGTCTTATCAGCATTTGCAACTACAATTGGAAATTTTCTGAAGTTTGTTAAGAAAACTAGTGTGTTATTTAGATATAAATAAAATAATTCACAATTAAACATAAGTTGCGGTGTTTATATAAGAAAAGGTTTTATTTAAGATATGAAAATATTGAAGAATTTATTTTACAAAAACGCCACTTGATAAATGAAACTAAATGATTAGAATAAAATAGAAGTATAGTTATAAATTATCGGTAAGTGAATATCTAACTTACTAAAAGTTTTTAAATAATCTATATCTGATACTTAGATATTTCAATATCATATTAATAAAACCTTTGCTTAAATTTTTTATTTGGTCATTTATAATTAAGGGATTAAATTGTCCGATTAGGGTAATAATGATTTTATCTGATTCTTAAAAATAAATATTGGTGTTTCGGTTTTAAAATGAACAATAATCACGAACTGGAGTTTGTTGCCGCTTAATTTGGTGGTTTCCATGCCGGTGGGTAATTAAACGATTGTTTGCCATTTTGTTATAATTAATGTTGGCGAGTTTGATTTGCGCTAATTATCTTTCATGTATTAAACATTCATTCCATCCTATGCTGTATGGCCAGAACGATAATTTGATTTTTAGAATTCCCTATTAGCTAATTACGAGCTTCCAATTTAGGTTAATACAATTTCATTAACCGTTATATTTAACGCCAATGTAATATAATATATACATGGTTTTGACGTGCATCAAAACTCATAAAAGATATGACATGTATAATCTACGTGTAACTTCGGATTATTTTTTAATAATATTGCAAGCCAGTGTAAGCATTATAAGTGATGAATTAAACTTTAATTTCGACCATTAGGTCATCACTAGTTGAAATAAATAGACAATCGTTATTTACAATAGGAGCAATTTATTTCTTCGAACGTTGCTAAAATTGACGAGTCGCTACAGTCGCAAAAGCGTTAGTTTCGAATCCCACAAGAGTTGACTTAATAATAAGAACGAGCCGCGAAAATCGTTCCGAGTAAAACGAGGCCCTGGGGAGGAGTCGCGATCGGCCTCCTTTTGCTTTCTTTAACTTCGACCGGTCTAGCGTAGCCAACTTATCCGGATTACAATAGACTTACGCTCTTATGGCTAAACGAAAAACTTCACCCGTTAAAGTGTTTCCGTATTTTTTTGTAGACTTTAAAACGTTAGCTTAAAGAGCTAGCTAGTTTTAAACAACGAAAAGCAAACGTGGTGTTTTTTATTTCATACGGTATTTACTTTCATTTCGGGAAATTTTAAGTGTCTATATGAATTTTAGTTACTAAATTAATTTGTAAGAAGTTTCTTAATATGTATATTATTATTCATTATTGATTGATTGATTTGAAAACCGTTTTCATAAGTTTTTTGATAATAATACAGAATGATACAAACATCCTGTCAAAACATATGAAATTAATTACCTTTCTTATGAGCTTCGGTAGCTATGAGAAAAGAAAATTATAGAATTCTCTAAAGACTGCTTGAAGAACTTTAAAATATATAGATTGTAGTAGGTACTTGTTACTTTATTGACAAATTATGTAAACATGATCATATAAATGTTATTTTTTTAATTTAAGTTTTATGGTAACTAAATAGTTGAAAACTTAATTTGTCTAACACTATTGATAATATAAAAAGTAATGTTGCTCAATTTATACATGTCAACTGTCTTCAGGATCTTGTTACGTGCGACGGTAAACAAATAGGTGCACACTTAATAATCATTAAATGTTTACATAAAGTCCAATATACAGATTAAATATATATAAATTTTATACCTTAGATTCTGAAAAATAAGGCTCCAAATTCAATGCTTAAAATCTGAAAATTTGAGACTCTGAAATAGGTGTCTAGAGGGCGTAAGGGTATTACGCTGGCTTATGGCACTGTATTAATTTTGAACCGTAGTAACTTTAGTGGTGACAGAGCTAAGATACCAAAACATTATTCACTTTGTAACGCAAATGAAACTAGCGTTTAATTTACTGTATAATTTAGTAAATTCCTCTAGTCTTGCTGCAGTGTAGTTGTACTTATCAGTTCTGTGGCCACAACCTATGGTCTGTTGAAAAGCATTTACGTTGTTAAACTACTCCACAACATCGATAAACAGCATGGGTGTATTTTTTTGGTAAAACATATTATATTTACATACATTTTTGTCTATTCAATTATCTTATAATACAACAATCTCGCAAAACGACATTATAACCATACAAAAACACTTGAACAAAAGCATGTGAAATTGACAAAAAGGAGGAAAAGAAAATGACACGGTGTAGTTTCGCGGGTTGACTCGCTTCACGAACTACATTACACTTTACATAAAAAAACATTGTGTTGAACGACAACGGAGCATCAACTTTCCCAGCGAAGACATAAGCGAAATTGAATTACACATATTGAAAAAGAAATGTGTAGCTTCTTGGTAGGCGTGGTTTAGTCCAAAACTCCTCCTACTGAGCGATCGCGCATGGATCGCGCTCAGTTCGTACTGCTCGAATGTCACTCAGACGCGCTCTCTGCAAACAAAGCCAGTGCTAAGTGAATCGCGCGACAGACCTGTGTTGCCTTCGCTAGCAACTTCGCAACTTCCCAGCGAGCATACTTTCCGTTTGTTTTGCAGAGTGAGGACTCGATCGACTCGCAAAGTTTGACTTCGACGAAGTTTAATATAACTTTACCGTGACTTTCAGTGTAATAAAATGTATATTGGATATTAATTATAGGGAGTACGTGAAAATTCTCGTTATGTGTGTGTCCAGGACGTATTATAACCATAAACATTTGTTTGTGCGGAGCTTCTAATGATTTATAAACAGGTGAGGCTTTATAATTTTATTCATAATGTTAGCTATTCATTTTGTTCATAAAATTATGTTTGTAAATCTATTGTATATTACGTTTAGATACTTCAGTTCCACGAGTTTATCCGCTTTATATTCATGAATAATGGAGCTGTATATTATTAGTGAAAGAATTTCCTGAATCGGAGCGATAGTTCTATGAACTAACAAATTATATGATAAATAAAAAGAATGACACGTTTTAGTATAATTCCTCGTATTATACGAAGTTATTTACGTAGATGTTTGATAATAGTTTTCATTATATTTTCTATGTATATTTTTTACTTGTAAAATAATTATTTTATAAACATTTTAAACTCGTTTTTTATCATGCCTATAACTTTATGGAGTTATTAAAAAAAATATATTTAAATGCATTTAAGGTTAGTTCAAAACTTTTTTTCTTATATACTTTCTAATACTTTATTAAATTATAAAACTTTCAACAACTCTCACACTATTTTTCCACAGCGTAAACTTTATTTGAGACCGTAGACACAGTTACTTGTATTTCGTAGAATCCATAAACTTGGTCAATGACTGAGTTTTTTAATTCGTACCTCATCGTGTATCTATAACGAATATTTTATTTGTTCTACGCAGTTTTTTAGATTCGCATACCGTTTTAAAATGTTCATGATAATTTTATGAATGTTCAACAAGAAAGAAGGCTGAATAAACGCTGATAAAAAGAGATTTAAGTTGCTTGAAGCAGATGGCATGAATCCAATTACCATTAGAATATTATTACGCTGTACGTAATATTTTTATTTTTGAAATGTCATACAGATTTTGCTTATGCTAATGATATTGAAATGTATTTTGAATGTTAGTCTTACGTGTTCATTAACAGTTCAAACATGTAACATTTATTAAGTTTTTTAGACTGCTTACAAACTTATTCAAACTTTTTTTTTTAAATATTGTCAAGCAGTTTTCCAATTCTGAAAATTATCTAGTAGGAAGTTATTTCAATTTCAGTTTCAGAGTTTACTTAGCGAGCAATAGAGATCTCGAAAGACTCAGGGGAGTATTTGGTTAGTAGTCTTAGACCCGATCAGGTCTAGACTTACAATTGTCGAGGCTTGCTAACCATAAAACTTATACTACCGCTTACCACAGAGTACATATTGTTCAGTGGGTTATTTATTTTTTATTTATATATAAACGTTGTTTCTTGCTGAGAATATGAAATGAAATTATAAATGTAAATATTTGTATGTTTGCTAAATAAGTCATAAACGGGCGAACGAGATTAGATGAAATTGATATACAGCTTATAGTTGAATAATGGTCATGTTTTATCTCAGAAATATGTTTATTATGTAGTTTTGCTTACAAACCCGCAGATAACAGGCAGTATATCGCTGTGACATTAAAATTTTTGAATTTCTGAAAAGAAATTTCCATTAAATTATCTAAAATTGTGGGTTTTATAACTTTACAATATATCATTTCAAGATATTATACACAAGTATATAAATGAATATTATCTCGATAAATTAAAAATAAGATTCATGCGTTATGTATATTTTTTTAAAACGTTTCGTGCTTGTAGTTACACTAAAACATGTTAAAATTAAAAGTTTTATATTCACACGCATTTGCTTTCACATATTTCACAATAGCAAATACGGACAATGCATCGCTTCCAACTCCGCGGCACCCTTATCTATAGGATAGTTTGTTAAAATAGTAACGAGATTAAATGTACAAATGAAAAACTTTTAAATCCCGATGCAAAAAGAACGGTGTTATAATTTCGCTGTCTGTGTCTGTGGTTTTGCGTGGCCACCGGATGTATTTATCTAGCATTGTAGCTTCTAAACGAATGGGCTGATTTTGATGCAGTTTTTTTTATTGATGGCTGACCTGTTGACCATGATTCTTAGCTGTTACTTATGATAATTTGTTTCAGCATTGGATTTGTAATTTTAATAATATTAAGCTATAATATTTGCGAGAAATATTACTATAAGTCAAGGTATCTTTATTTAAGTGACATGTTAACCTCATAAATTACGTTATATACATAAACAACAAAACGTAATATGCCTATTTCGCGCCAAAAAAAATGTCGTGATTACTGTAAGTATAAACTAAAATTGGAACCGATTTTTCTAACTCGAGATGGAATAATATGTAATATTCTCGTTTTAGTTATAATTACAATAATACTCCGAAACCTCTTGACCGATTAAGAATAAATTATATATATATATATATTCGGTAGATCTGAGAATCAATTGTAATGTATTTAAGTGATAAGGGTTATCCATCGCTATTTTTTTAGATTTAGCTCAAAATATTTTATTTTATTTTTTATTGTATCTCATTAATTAATATTACAAAACAATGTTTTCCTTATCAGCTAGTTTAATATAAAAATAAATAAGATGAAATAAATAAAAATCTGACGTTAACGTCTTATTGAAGTTACATGGTCTCTACTAAAATCATCGTAAAAGCTATTTCGTGGAAACATTATTAGGAAGTAGGTTTCACATGTCGTAACATTTTAGGACGACACGAGTAATGCTCCCTATCGTCAAGTACATTTATTTAATCTATCATATTTTTATACGAAAGCAAACGAGCATACAGTTCACTTACACTAAGCGATTCCTGTTACCCATGGACACCTCCAAGATCATTATATCTAGAAAACGCGTTACCAATCTTAAGACCTTAGCCATATTAACAAATTTCATTCATTTCAACATACACTTTAATATTGAAAGCAATAATTTTAGGACTAAGCCTTTAAAAATGGTTCGCCTTAACAACGATTTGTTAAGTTAACTATAGATACATATACCTATAGAGTTCATTTGTTAGTTTGATATTTTTCGTAATAACAGTAATTCAGTCTTAATTAAAACATGTTCAAATGAAGGTCGAAGTGAAGTACAATCAGTATCAAACGTAAGCTAGGTGGTTCTTCTATCTGATAGGCAGCCCTGGATTTATACTAGAACCTAACCTGACCAGGATATACATAATTAATATTTTAATGGAATGTTTTCTTCAGATCACTCGGGGCTAATGCCCAGGGCGAAAGTGAATGTCCGACGTTTTTTTTGTACCCAGGGCAGCGGTTATATTAAATCCGGCTCTGGATAAACTTGGATAATCATTTAAAAAACATATAGCTTCAAATAAAGTGAAAATATTAACGTACATTGTGGAATTTACACTAAAATAATTATTCGAATTCTCTTCTAATAGAATTAATGCAAATCATAAATAACTCTATAAAAATCAACAATAGTGTCATAACTCATAATATAAAACACTGTTGCAAAAGAGTCAATACATTTTCTAAGTTGTTCATTATGTTAAAAGCTTCTTGAGAGCCTAACAAGAAGCTTCGTCAGTTTTATATAAAACGAGGACCAAGATAATTCAATATTCCATTCATTTGGTGTGAGTTTCTGTTTATACGGAAATTGTTAAAGGTTTTTTTAAACATACAACCTTTCCTTTTTACTAAGGAATATTTATTCTCTTTCAAGTTTTTTGAAGAAAAAAGAAAATTGCGGTGAAATTGTTTTATTAACGCGTGTAAACGTGTTATAAACAATTACATGCTACGACTGGGTAATAAAGTTAATTTTTATTAGGGTAATTCCTTATCTTAATAGTGTGTAAAATACAGTTAAGTGGATTTGTAGGTAAGTGAGGTTACGTTTCCTGAACGGTGAGTAATTTAAAGACGGCAGCCTGATATCTGCTGACGCATCCATTACACTCCGACAAAGGGTTAGAAACAGCTCGTAAATTATAAGAATGAATGAACGTACGCTGATTTATATTGAAGTATTATTTTTCTTTTATATTTCGTATGCACAAAACAGCACAAAGAACCTGACGGAATCTTTTCCCTTATACAATAGAAATTATATATAATAGATATTCTAGAAGATTGTTGTAATACTTTGGATAAATCAATTTATTAACTTTAGGGATATAAGATATGGATGGAGCTTAGTGATATGTGGTTTGGTCTTCACGCTATAGATTCTGAGTTCAAAGCCCGAGGAGTAAGATTAAATGGTGATTTCAATTATTTCAGGAAACTGATTGCTTAATTGCGTGTAATTGAAATTTTATTTTTTATACTACGCGACAATTAGCTTTATTTTTTTTCATATATTTATTGAAAGTCACCTTAATAAAGAAATACAACTTCGAGCATTAAAAACGCATCCAAAGTATATATAAACCGCTATAATTAACTTAAAACCTTTTGTCGATGACTTTCTTGTGCTCACCACAAAAATAAAGTAGAACAAAAGCGCAATTTGATCAATGTCTTTTATGTTTAAGAAGCACCTATTGGCAATATATTGTTATTTAAAAAATTCTAGATATGAAAATGTTGGTTACATCTGAATGTTTATGAATCGAGCGACAAACATATTTCTATTATCATTACACAAATATTATTTAAGATTTGTAGGAATAATATAAAAAATAGATAGCTGTTAGTAACAAAAGGCTATGTGTAAATAATATATAACAATGAAAAGTGAAAAAAGATCTGCTACATGCCCACAATACACAAGAACCAAATACATAGAAAACAATTTTAAAATTTCGAAATGTCGATACAGACACTGGACAATATACGCTAAGCCTAAAACAACAAACACGGCATTTAACAATATATTCAAGCAAACACCAATGAAATACGTCTCCATTATTCATTGTCGTCCAAATGGGCTCAACGAAAATAAAATCGCAGCGTCAGTCAGTGTCGGTCGAAAATCAATAGCCAGCCAATATGTGCCTATCATTTTGACATCTAGAATTTCGTCCGGCTTACAGCTACTGGGTTATTCCTCGCTATACGCCGTGTGTTGCATGACGAAACACTTTTTGTGCGACATGTTACACCCGCCATTCATTAGACCTCCACTGTCCGTGTTGACATTAATTACAGGACCCTGGTAAATTCCGCTATGCAAGAACATGGATGGATTCGCTGGTAGGTGGTCATAGTATCAAAAATACAGGTAAATCTTAACCTACCATCCAAAAGCTCTTCTGTCTTATCTGTTGTGACTATTGAAAAAAAAATCCATATTGATAATGTAGATCAAAAACTATATGGGTATTACTTAAAGGTATTGTCGATCTATTAATTTACGATCTTATTAGTAAGAGTTATCGTCCCACTATGGCAGTGCATTAGAACACTTGCTATATTATTGTTAAAATTGTCCTTACATGGAACTTTTTAGTGCTAAAAACTGTAAACGTCAATAGTTTTTTATGTTATAAAAACTACTATTAGATTATGCCATATAAATTTGGAAATCGTTGAGAAATTTATTTTCATTAACTCAAATAAATTAACATTACGAATCTTGCAATTCATTTGCATACAGTTCTTCATTATATACTTTGCACGCTCCAAATGACGACTTGTTAAATTAAAAAAAGATTTGTCACGGCAATCTCTTAAAATCGTTTTCGATATAATTGATATTACTATGTATTTATCGATGTTTAGTATTAAAGTCATTAGTTAAGCAAATGACACTTTGAATTATCCTTGATCTGAACTTAGTGTAGGGATTAGGATGTATTCGCTACGTCAGAACTGAGATAGATCTCTCTCAATCTTGAACAGTTGTCTTAACATATTCCTAGTTAATATTCAGACATACACATAGATAGTCAAAGTGGGATTGAAACTTAGTTT
The DNA here is from genome assembly GCA_025727935.1 of Hebomoia glaucippe. NCBI lineage: Eukaryota > Metazoa > Arthropoda > Insecta > Lepidoptera > Pieridae > Hebomoia > Hebomoia glaucippe. The sequence goes on from JAOSYY010000003.1 coordinate 3,898,265, forward strand.
GGGGTGTATCCGATAAGCTTCAGAACATAACCATTTAAGTAATAACTTCATTACAGTACGGGATCATAAAATTAATTATGCCGTACGATATTTTTGACCCTGGAACATGGGTTCTTCATGTAATATGCACTTATTAAATTCATTTGTAACTACGTTACAATCGCTGATGTAACCTGCTCCTATATTATTATAATTCAACCTTATCTGTATGTATGATTAGCTTGGATAATAAAATTTGATTCTTGTCTATTTTGTTATGTTCTTTTCAAACTGTATACTTGTAACATATTTTTTAAACAGAGCAACTTCTACGAATTAAAACGACTTTATTTTTATTATATACGCGAAGTCTGTCGGTATACAAACAGTGCTATGGACATACGACTGAAAGCATGAGTCAAAAGTGGAAGTGCTCTGTGATGACACGTATTGGATGTTTGGGTAGGGAGGAAAACCAACATTTCCGTCGTACTAATCACTTTATTGCAGCACCGTGAATCAGGGATCGCGGCCACATGCGGCAGCCGACTGATTACGCTGGTTTATAATTGCTGCTCTTACAAATGAGTTCGAATTGCCAACACGACGATATCGAAAATGTTTTCGGTTGATCGTTCATTAATTTGTGTATATTGTGTCAATTTCAACATATGTCTGATTAATGCGAATCCCCTTTGTTTCTGATTTCGTATTGTAATTTAGATCGACTTGCTTTTGATGTTGACTGTATCAAATTCGTGTTTTCATTAGCAAATATAATTTTAGATAGTAATACAGAATTCGTCTTTGAACTTTTACAGAAAGCTCGTTTGCTTTACAACTTTGTTCAGTATCGTTTGAAATCTCATTTGATATTTAACGAAATTATATTTTACGAATTCAAAGACTTAGCTTATCTGACTTATATCACAAAGTAATCATAGCTTACAACACTTTAACAGAATTATGCTTTAAATAATACTTAATGTTGTATATTTATATCTGTCTATTTTCGATTTGAATAGTCTAAAGAAAAATTAAAAAAGATTGTATCATTAAAGAATTGATAATATCAAATGTAGATGAGGTTCAATTGATGATGACGTATCACGAATTGAACCTCGTGGTCGTTTGTGCAAGTTTCATTAAAAAATATCATTACATAGAAAAGAATGAAAAATCCACCACACAATAAAAATAAAGATTTCACAGCGATTGTTAAATATTTTGATTTTGTGTAACAATTTTTTATTTTATAGTTAATAGTAAACAGGAAACTATTTATTATACTACGTTCTAAATTAGCACATAGGCACTTTATAAATCCTACGAAACATTCCGTATAATCCATGAACAATGTTCATGCAATAAAGACGCAGAATCTTAAAGTTCTTCACGCGCGAACTAACACAAGTCATGCGAAGCAACCCTAAAAAGTTTATTACTTGGAAACTATTTCCAGTGCTCGCAAATTGAAATAATTTACCCTATCCAAGAGCATAATTCTAAAGTAACTTATGAACGCGCACCATCGGGCGTAACATGGCGATAATGTCGCTTGATGTACACACGGCAGGAAGGGAAACGCGTAATGCGCTATGGGCGTTAATTACAACTTCCTGTAGCCCGCCGCCCGCCCGCCTTCACCCTAACACCTAACAACACTTAAAATAATATGGGATGTACACTTAAAGAATTACTTAATTAAATCTCAAAAATTAATCACGAAAATACGACATTCCTATAACGTCTAACGATGTTATTAAAAGCGGGTAGCGACTGGGTAGATCTTTTGACAATATAATATTATTTATTTCCATTATTTTTATAGTCAAAATGAGAATTTAATAATTTTAAAGTCCGTTTAAACAGAATTGTTTACGTGCTTGAAACTAATAGTGAACATTTTCAATGTAATTTTCAACGACAGACGAATTTTGATTGTTGACCTGATATAAATTGGAATGAATTATATTAAAATATAAATTTTCAACAAACACTTGGTCGGTAATAAATTTATGTCATTTCGTAAAAACTAATGGTAAAAACGGTACGTTTGAAAGCGCGAGATTTTTGATATGAAATTCTTTCAGAGCGACCGCACGTTGGTACCCGCGCCTCGCCCTCTCATGTTTTAGATAACGTTCGAAAGCCTCCGCTCTACACCGACTTTGTGAATAGAAATAAGAATAATATTTCAGTTTTCTGTTCTCATATGTTTTACAATTACAATCTACATCTACAATTTATGATATCGGTACTTACCATCAAAATAAGCCAAAAATATTTACGTAAAAAAACAAAATATAATTGTATGTCAAACTGTTGAAAGATAATATCGTAAATATATCTTCTTATACTGTCTAGCGAAACCGCATAGTAATTTAATAGGCTAGAGAAAAATATAAGTTTGTCATTATTATACTTGAATAAATATTATATATCATAATGATCTTGGTATCAAGAATATTCACTTATTTGTTTCTTGCAGATGTTATATTTAATAAAGATCTAATGGTTTAAAAGCTATCTTCAAATAGGTAAAGAAGAATAATAAAATCAATTGAGGTTTAAAGAATTTCGTACAAAAGATCAAATGATTAATGCAACGATCCAGACTTAATCATATTTACACGGAAAATTAATTTAATTAAAGCCCAAAATCATTTCAAACAGCTAAAAAGGCTATCTTTGACCTTTTCTCATCTTAGACTTATTTATTCACTTATAAGATAGCAACGCGCTAATTAAAATTATTTCCTGTTACAACAATAGCGTGCAAAATAAGACTACAAGTTACAGTATCTAAAATAGTTGAATTCATTTCAGATACAGTTAACGAGACTTCAAGAAAAGCTGGGTTCATCATGAATACGAAGCGATTTTACTTTCAAAGGTGCCAGCAACGACGCGTAGCACGCTGATTCAAGATGGCGTCAGCTATCCAGACGCGCGGTGGTGGTCCTCTCTCACGGCTGTTAATTTTGGCCATATTACATGTCAACTTTATAGGTAAGTCTAATAAGTACTAGATACAGTAGCAAAGATTTAATTTACAAAATGAATCAATACGCTATTATCATTCTATAGGATTTAAATCAATGAGAATATTGAATTTCCAGTAGACATTCTTACATGAAAAGTTCAACAAAGTTCTAAAAAAACAGACAGCAAATGATTGAGTATTATAAATTTCATGCGCGTTTATCAATGACTGACACAACAATTAATCCCGTTATTTAGTGGATTGCATCATGTAATAGATAAAAAGTAAAAATTTCAGAAAGTAAAAATGAGTTGAGCTTCGTATTTTATAATGTTTGACGAAAACATTTCCATTAATGGTGTATTTCTAATTTTTAACTTTTACTGTAAAGATGATCCCTTAACATTCGATATGGAAAAATGCAACTCGCTAGTAGTGCAAGTACTTGATGTAATATTCATAAAAATATAACCTTTAGAAGGCTTCCACTCTAAAATAAGGCTTTTTTAATTATACCCGTTCAACACGTAAGCAACATAAAGGTTTATGCATAAATTCATTCAGTGTGGTCATTATTTTATCTGTCCAACTGCAAAGATAAATGGACGTATGCCAATTCCTCTTTTAACTGAAATATTTTATTAGCAAAGCAGTAAAACTAAAAAAGCCTATCAATTTACTGTCGAACTATGCGTATTATTGAACTATTTGTTTTTACTAGTAAAAGCTATGAATTATTTGAAACAGTTATTTATATAAACATACTGACTTGTACCAGTAATTTTTTTTAATGATTGATATGTATAGAAACATATAGAAAACTGTATAGAAACATAGTTCAGACCACCACTGACACGTGAAATAATTAATCTTAGATAAACTAAATATACAGGGTGTTTGGGGACTGCTCCCGAAAATGAAGACGGGTAATAGTACTAATGACACCTTTGATGAAGAGATGGAAGAAAAATCGCTTCTGACTAAAAAATAAATTAACACTTTTTATTAGCATTATTTTAAATTAAACTATAGTTTCACAAAAAATAGATTACTTTACTAAAAAAAAAGAACCAGTAATGAAGCATGATAACAAAACCAGGTGGATATATTTATTCTTATATATATATATAAGAAAGTTTGATTTCGATACGGCAAATAGGTTAAAATTGACTACTAATATTTAAAGTTTTTCTGTGTTAATTACTAGAGAAGCAAATAAAATCCTTGTAAATCTTACTACACACTTTACAAAAAATATATATTAGTAAATTATGATTCGAATACATATTTGCGTGTTACTCAAATTTCACATAACCAATATAAATTGACGCAATTAACTTTGGTTGTATTACACCTCAACATCACATTCTATCATTATTACCCAATCTCTCATAACAAGTTAATCTATTGATATTAAACAATACATTGTCAAAATACCTACACGATTAGTAAGAACTTAATTAGGTAAACTCCTTATTATGCCTAACACGTACTTCGTATTTCCCAGTGCTAATTGCCAGGATCATTAAACAATATGAAGTAACTACAAAACACTTATTACTAATTAAATATTTTTTTTACTTTTAAGGCAATTATTTCGAGTATTTATCTTACTTAATAGTAATCACTATGTAATTTAGCTTATTAAAGCTTTAGTTCTTTTTGAGGTGTATTACGTACTAGGTGAGGTCTGTTTAAATTTAAATCTAATATAAAAAATTAGCAAATATGAGTACATTATAAATAGACTCTTTCAGGATTAAAGATACAGGTTCTCGGAAGGTGCACTGAAAAGCGATCCACGGGTCACAACGCTGACATTTCCAAAAAACACGCTTGATATCCTCGCCATCACGAGAATTAAGACTACTGTGCTTATTCGCTAGTCCTTTGTAATAGAAAATTTGCCATTGAGAGCTCTTTGTTGAATAGCTTTTGTGTTTTAATATATTTATTTTATTTATTCACTTTTAAAACACTTAATAGTAGAATAATTTCAAGTGGCTTTGACTTTATAACAGTTTTTTAAATTGTTTTCCATAAAAGCGATTCGTGATTAAGAACCCACTAAAATAGTTTAAGTACCCATAGCCTATAAATAAATTATAATTTTAAAAATTTAAATACCAACAACGTTAAACTCTTGCGTTTATCAAACCAGCTGGTGTAGATAAGAATAAAAGTGAGCCTAACTTACGAAACAAGAAGTGAGATCAGCAGACAATTTTACTTGAAAACGGGGAAATTAAATTAATCTCGTAAAATTTTCACTTGCTACCTTATCTCGTGTCGTATTGTCGTTTTATTGTGCCTACCCTGAAACCATTAGCGAAAATGTCACAGCGCTGGCATTGTAATCGCGCCCGTAGCTTGCCCACACAATGATGCGGCCATTCGACCTCGCCGTACGCCCTTACCTTTACGCTATGATACAAATTTGACTCTCCATAATAAACGCGGAGTCGTATTATTTCGAGAATACATTATGTCATCTCTCAATCTATTTGAATTCCGCCGGAGTGGCCCTAAAAACAAATATACAAAAGCTCGCCCGTAGAACGTATGAATGAGTAAACAAACACTTTTACGATTTCGTCGTCAATGTTACACCTTCAGAATTCTTTGCATACGAGTTAGAAAATCACACGAGCCCGCACAAACATTCTACTCACGTTGCGAGTGGCCGACAAAGGAAAAAGGGCTTGCATACCTTATTGCCACCTTTTTCCAAATCCCTACTTAGAAGTCTGCAGAACACGAAACACGACACACTAGTTAAGTAGATGACTAAAATCCTACGTGACAATTTTTAATAACGCGCATCTGTCTATTAAGGTTTGAAAATAACTTATTTTAGTTGTATACAAAATATCTCAGCGAATTACTAGCGGTGCCTATTAGCGAGCTGTGCTTACGACCCAAATTTTTATCATTAGGATGTCACTGCGGTTCGCTCGTAATTAATCAGGGAGTCAATGAGCCGTTCTGTTTGGACATAATATCTGATGAGCAATCCTTCCCTTGCTACTTAGCAAAGAATATTACGTAACAGTACACAAAGTTGTATTAACAATAGTGGGTTCAATGTACTTACAATTTTGCGTAGGGGATGTTCGAAGACAGACGCGGAAACAAAGCTAGTATTTATGGCTGTGATCTTATTTGCATGCAATCCAGATTTCAGAGCACTGCTGCCCCCAGCCTCACCATGTCACACTGCCTTTGGGTATATTTATAGAATATTTACTCATAAACATGTAGATTGCGGGTGGGACGCGTTTTTATGCTAAAATATAGAAAGGGGAGCAATTTTATTTATTACCCTCTTGACTTAGAGCGTGCCAGTGAAAGATTACGTGAAATACGTGTAGCAAGCACTACATTTATGCGTCGATTTAACCAAAAGAGATATTGGACAGTATAATGGTTACTAGTGATGTCCTACTTATTTATCCGACACTTGAATACTTTTTGAATTTTATTACCTATCTAGATGTTTAGCCTCATATTTTGTTTAGAATATAAACAATAGATTCAAATGGAATCTACATACAAACTTCCACAAGTGTTTGATGATTTTATCAAGTATATTCAGATTTCGATGGTAATTGATAGAAAAACAACGGTAAGTACACGGAAAAGGATTTACCACGGTTTCAACTATACAAATCTAATTACGCACTACTTCTACTTTGCAAAAAAAATATTTGTTTTTTTCAATACATACAATGTCGAACATTATACTCGTAGAAAAATTGTTTTCGTCTGTTGAATGTGATAAAAAATTCCATACCTTATTATTGTTGTGACGAAGCAAATGAAATAATTATTATTTATCGAGTCCCACGCTCGATCGTGATTAATTACCGAAACAAAGGATAAAGTTATGTCCCGTTACAGCAGGGGAGGCCTTGATATTAAAAGATAATATTGTTGTTCATTTGATTAACAATTGTACAATATTATACACGCATACGCGTCGTAAAAAGATCGTAAAAGTTTGAAAAGATCGACCATAATCAAATCTAGTGATCTTTTAACATTAAATGGCAGGGAGGAATACTGGAAATCCGTTCGGGTTCACTGTCCATAGATAGAAATATAAAAACATGAGAATTACAGTACTGCTCGGTTTTAGTACATGTATGAATTTAGAAATGTTTTATGCAAAAAACTAGCTGACCCCGCAAACGTCGTTTTGCCACATAATAATAGGGGTTGACTGTAGAGGGGTGAACATTGGGGGTTGTATGTATTTTTATATGCTGTATCTTAAAA
>JAOSYY010000003.1:3913373-3933502 GCA_025727935.1 Hebomoia glaucippe
ACGTTTCAAAAATGGAATATTATAATATTAAAAGATTTTCTGGAACGGCAATCTCTAAAAACAGTTTCACCTTACGTTATATTGAAATGTGATTGATAGTTGTTTCACGCGGAATCTTTATTAAGTGGGTGGTAACTAACATCAGCACAAATATCATTCACCAGTCAGGAGCAAGTGTAGAAAATCAAAAATGTGAATGTACAAACTTGCTAAGAATGAAAAGTTTTTAATAACAAAAAGTTAAAAAATATTAGGACAATCTGCGACTTTTTCTATTTCGAAACAAAGAAAACATTGATTAAATTTCGTTCATAGAAATCCAAACGAGTTGTTGATGTTGAGTGCCTTTTATATATGTAACTGTTGTTGCGTTACGTTATTATAAATTATTAGTAAAAATCCCTTATTTTTTTGAAAATAAAGTATTCCTTCCTCGATAAATGTACTATCCAATACTGAAAGAATTTTTAAAATTAGTCCAGAGACTCCTGAGATTAGCGCGTTCGAACAAACAAACTCTTCAGATTTACAATACTAGTATAGAGTTTAAATAATTTCTCGAGTGATGTGCTCATGTGTATTTATCAGCGCAGAGTCGTAAATTAAAAGAGAATTAGGAGATAATTTATAAATAGAATTATAGCTAGGAGACAAATCGAATTCCTTCACATTTCAAAACTGTGCAGACGACGACCTTAGCAATTAAGTCGCTCGAAATATTTAATGAACAGTGCTAGTTCCGCGGCGGAAATGACACTTAATCGGCTTAACTTCGCCTCAAAACTTACCCCAAGCCAACTCACCCCTTTCCCCGTTCCTTATCCCGCGCCCCTCCCCCGGCCTCTCTCCCGCAAAATACGCTGCATCAAAGAAGTTAGAGAATGTGCAATTATGAGATTGTTTTAATTTAGAAACAATGTTGTTAAAGAATTCACTCACTTCGACCAAGCTTTCAAAATACAAACCAAATTCTTGGTTTTCTACAACATTGTTCAAAGATTATTACTTCCGTCTTAAAGGCGAACATAAGTTCTCTGCATTTTGATGTTAATATTTTAATAGCGTTCCATTATAAGTAGGTGAGAATAAAAAAAATTAAAGCTACATATGACAAATTTAATCCACTAAAACTATAAACGAGGTTAATATTAAATTATCAGCCCCTTCAATAGAATTCACTTGACCCAACTCTAGAATGAACTTGAACAATAACAAGGCCTCCAACATCACTTCAAGTTCGATGTCTATACAACTTTAGGCCAACATTTAACTAGTTGTGGCAAACAAATCCAAGCGCTTCTTTCATGCTTTCAAATTCACGTACCCCTTCGAATATCATGACGACTCTGAAAGTTCAATTTTATATTTAAACTTTATTTTATATACTTCGAAATCAATTTCCTTCGACTGATATATGAAAGAGAGAAGAGATAGGTTGCTTAGTGACGAATACTCGCAAAAGGCGTTCCACCATATTTCCTATTTTAGATTACACGTTCTTTGTATAGATCAATGGACGTATATCGTTCACCCTTAATACGTTAATATATTTTTATTTTAACTATTATAAAACTTACGCTTCACGATGGACAAAATAAATAATGATATTTTATGTGATTTAAGCTTTCGTTAGTTTTTGCTCTACAGGCTACGAAATATAGATCATATATTTATGATACATTCAAAAAGCTAGGACATTCATAGAACATGTTATAACGTTGGCATTTAAGCGTGGCGACATTTGCACTGGTGTTTCAATTGACCCATTTGCGTGTACTACACGATTCACACACAAACATGTTGCAATTGGCTCGTTTTGATGCACTCAATTTTTGTTATTTCCACATCATTTTGGAATAAATGAATTTAACTTCTTAAAATGACAGTTCTAATTATATCCTACATTAAATGTATGCATTTATCCTTATTTAAATTCGAATTACATCCTATTAACATGTAGTTACAATGTAACCTAAAATAAGCTAATATAAAAGTTTTATTCTTTGTCATGAGAGATCGGATGATGTTGGATACACCCAAGTCGATACTTTGATCTTTTCAAAGAATATACATTTAATCGTCTTGATGTGGATATCAACAAACGGCCAGTGAGTCCCCATTCTATAAGCAAATGGATACTCCTCACTTCCGACACGTGTTTCTTTGGACACACGAGACTGGTCACGTAGAATATTGACGCCTCGAGCGTTCCATTCATTCCAATACAAAGGTCTCGCCAAGATATACTGATTTCTGAAAATTAATGTTTTTGGCAATGCTACGATGAACACTTTACTTTATAAAAATTAAATAAATAAAACATACATAAATCGATAGTTTTAAACGTGACTAATAAAAAATAATATCTAATTATTTGTCATTCTTCATAAAAATATGAATAGATTATTTGTACATAATAAAACAATTTACGAATGAAACCGTTACTTTAAATATTTTATTGTGCTGCTCCTCGAATAATACCAGTATATATGACGAAATTATTGCATTCATGTTGAGACCTATTATACCTAGATTATATGCTACGTCTTGACTTCTTAAATCCAGAATAGTTCAAATAGGTTTAGGTAATACTGACCCTTGTCGCGAGCAATCCAATATTATACCTCTTTATGTCCTACTATGAGGTGCCTACAGATATCGCTCGTTTGGGATCAACTCGTTTTGCCATTTTCTCTCTATGATTAAAATCAAAACGAATTCTTGCTTTAAAAACTAAACTAATTAATTTTATTATAATAAACAATATGACCTATGCGTGAACTATTCAAGAATGAAAATATTTTGTTTTTCATTCACCTTTTCTTTTCTTAAAATTTATTTTATTAAACATTAAAACTACAAGGAATGAAAATATTCAATAAATTCACACAAAAAATACCCTTAGCAAATTCATAGTTCACTTTTAATAATACGTTCATTTTCACTGAGATCAAAATATGCTTTGCCGTCAGTAATAATATTTGTGTTGTATTGATTTTTATACCCAGTTAATTTAATGTATTCTTGTTACAGCCCTAGGTCTGGAACCGGACTTCTTGTATCCCCTGGAGAATGTGACCATCGCGCAGGGAAGAGACGCTACATTTACTTGTGTGGTCAATAATCTAGGTGGTTATAGGGTGAGTGGCGACTCCGCCACTGCCAGGGTGTGTATCAAACTAACTCAATACAGCTAGCCGACTGAATAGAGGAGCACTCAGCACTTGAATCTTGAGGTCTATCATTGTGAGACGCGGAAAAACAAAAACTGTCTATACTAGACAAAATAAACATTACTAATAAATAGTTGACATAATCCGTTAATACGTCAAATGAATGAGACCTTACATTTATCTAATTAGAAACTTTACATCAACTTAGAGCAGCTACAATTTAAACCCAGTCGTTATCTCGTATCTTGAAATAATCGATTGCGCTGAATAAGATAGCAATTTGTACAGATTTAAATGTTAAAGTCTAATTTAAATTTTAAACTTTGAAAAGAATATCGTCTATTAATTACTTCAAAATTGTAAAGTGATATTCATTAGAGATACAGATCAATGCTCAAACTTTTTCGTCTTAAATTTTGTTTCGACAATTATAGATCTCAAATATAGACCTGTGCACTTAATTTCACACTTCTTGCACACTTCTTTAGCACACGAGTTCCAATGCACTTCTTCACTCACTTAGAAACTGTCTCTATCTAGAATAGAGTGTGACACTACTTTGGCACAGACTTTCTTCACAATCGTAGCATAGTTAGTGACACAATGCCCAACTTGCACCATTCACACTTGCACATAAAATTAAGTTAAGCTCAAGAATAGTTTTTATCAAATCAAAGATATTCTATTATAATCTATCGAAACATTAATTTATACTAAAACGTTATATTGACATACTCAAATATGTTATGTTCACGAGATAAAAGTCCAGCGGTAGAAAGTATTATGGTTCAAATGTTGACTAACAATGTATCTAGTAATGTTATTTTATTTTAACGCAACCAAAATTAGTTTTGTTTTTGAAGTTTGAACACTAATCAGTGCTAAGCCCCAATCGACTAAATGGCGTGATGTTTACATGAGTAAAAGCTTATTTTCTCATAATACTGTTTCCCGCTGAAGCGCTAGATTCTTTGTGAATATATGAACTATTTCTTGAGTTTACTAATGGACTAAAGATACTTAGGAGCATGCAGATTCCAATGCACCAGCATTACCCCAGTTAAAACTTTGTTCACGTCTAATTATTTAGAAACTCTCGTCTATACAATATCAATAAAATACAGTCACGTCATATTAATTGAACATAATGTAATATAATTCCCAACACTTCTTATCCCTTACACCAGTAGATAAAGTTTGCACAACATATATTTTTCCAAACGTCCTTATCATTCGTCATACTTTATACACCATATTCTTCAAGTTATTCATACACACTTTATTAACATACACACGTGAAATCGTTATCATATTAAAAATATGGTAGTTTATTTTATTTTAATCTTTTATATACACAATGTTTCCTAAGATATAGCCTTAATAAAAACCAAGTACTGTTGAATTAAATATTTGCATAATATTTTAACGACTATGTTCACTAATTTTCATAAACATTATCCACGTTATCTCGTAATTGATATAACAAATCCTCTCCGAGGTTATTTCATTCAAGTAAGAAGGTCTTGCAAAACAGTCACTTTACGAAATTAAAATAAAGCCAGGACAAACCCCCTTGGTCCCTGTTCAATCATTTCGAGAGGCAAGCTCTCGACTGTCCCCACAGCTAATCTACATCTCCTATGCCATTATCGAAACCTTCGTTATGTTACCTTCGTTATATTTTAGATTCATAGACAATTTAAATGTAGTCTTTCACAAAGTGTTCAGTGCGTAAGTACAAGCATAAAGTAGAAACGATGTTTATCGTGTATGTTCTTAATTTAAAAATCTATATTTATAACATTCACAATAAACAAGAACCTTCATTATATTTCATCTTTATCTATGAAATCACTGATTTTAATTACTGGCAAGCTTAAATTTAAATGTCTTGCGTTTTGTAATCCGAAATTTAATTTAATCCTAATTGAAAGTTGCAAAATAAATGTTCATTTCGAAATTCAGTTATTTATTGGATTTTCTCTTATCTTCTAATTACTACTATGAAAAATTTAAAAACATCCATAGAGAATAAATAACCATTGAAAAGAATCGTAGAATTAAAAATTATTAGCAAATTAGTTATCAGCGTTTATTAGTAAACTCTTAAAAAAAAGTATGTACGAACAAAAAGTTGTAATATCATGAAAAGTAAAAAAATTTCTTCCAACATTCAGAAATTAAAATTATCTACAGTTAATTAAATTAATATAATTTTCATTGATTGACTTGACATATGGACAATTTCGTAGATAAGTATAATTTTAAAAGGCACATTCAAACCTAAAACAGTTACACAAATTCCGATATTTTTCCTTGATTCAACAAAACATAACCTCGATATACACCGCTGGTATGGACGAGTTAAAAATTGGTAATAATTTCTCAAAATATTTTAGTTAACTAAATAATTGACAAGTACAGTAATATAATAATTTTTATTTGTTAACAATATATATGACCATGATGAAAACACGTATTAATATATTACTGAATTTGTAATTTCATATTTTCAAATCTGTGTAAATCTTGTGTATTGTACAAATAGATATAAGATATAATGAAGTTTCAATAGAGATTTGAAAATTTGAAATAAGATATAAAAATATGCACTTAAGTATTTGTTTAAAGTTAAACTACACTTTTAGTGAAATATAGGTGTACCCTAGAGCACAATATTTAGTGTTGCACCGGTTGTTTCGAGTTGAAAAATAACAACACTTGTAGAATCTTCACTCTTATGATAAAGCACTAACTTTCTGTAGAGCACTTAGCACTTTATAGTTTACAGTTTATATAAGATACCATTAAAATTAATTACATATAAAAAGTTATACATATCGAACAATCGAGCCCTTTTATGATTCATCTTGATTGATGTTTCTTTAAATAAATAAAAATGCTCAGTTTCACCATAGTAGTCATATTTTTAAGAAAAGTCGTTTTTTCCAAGACGCTATGCAGGAAATTAGCTTCTATTGCGATGTCGACGCCTTTGGTGAAACGAACGAAACGAGGGCGAATTCAGTGAGCGCCCACAGTGCACCTTATAGCGGCTACCAGGCGAAAATGTAATTAAAAATTCCATGAGCATTTTGCGAGGTTCTAGCAACAAGATAGTGTTGCTCGTTCAATGATCATTGTCGTGACTGCCTCTTGGGAATTATTCGCTTGTAATTACAGTTGTTTTCTGTAGGTCTTCGTTCCCTTAAGCGACCGCATAAACATAACAGTAGAGTATAATCGAATAGTCGACCGTCTCTAGAATTCGGGATTCAAACCTTTTCAATTCAAAGTTCCGTCCGAGTGCTTTGTTCTTTTGAAAGTTTATGTATATGAAGGATTGTTGGATACGTTTCCCGAGACAGGTAGCTTGGATCAAGGCGGATACAAAGGCAATTTTAGCGATACACGAGCACGTGATCACAAACAATGCAAGATTGAGCGTTACACACAACGACTACAACACCTGGACACTGAACATCCGCGGCGTCAAGAGGGAGGACAGAGGACAGTATATGTGCCAAGTTAATACAGATCCTATGAAAATGCAGGTAATATGTAACCTACTCACGCTCTCTAATATTATTATCACATAAAAATTATTATTTTAGTTATATAGTTTGTTTGTCTTCAAAATACTTATAGTATAATTAATATTATGCGCGTTTCACAGACAGCCTTCCTAGAAGTCGTCATACCACCTGATATTGTGTATGAAGAAACGTCAGGTGATATGATGGTACCGGAAGGAGGTTCTGCTAAATTAGTGTGTAAGGCGAGAGGCTATCCGCCTCCAAGGATTGTTTGGCGGAGAGAAGATGGTGGAGATCTTATCTCAAGAGGCGGCCCGCAAGGCAAAACAAAAGGTAATCAGTTATCAATCGAATCGCTTACAGATGAGTCGATCCATATTGATACACTTCTAAAAATCCTCTAAGCTTATTGCCAGAGCGCAACTAACGATTGTGTAAAAGGCATCTAATATGCATCACTATCACAAGTATTGATTATATTCCATAAAATTACGTTGAAGCAGTTTAATAAACAATTAATGCAAACTACGTATTATCGATAAGCGATACGGGTATAATGGTCGCTATGTTCATGGCCAAAGCCTAGAGATACTGTTGTATTATCGGGTGCCAGAACGTTGTAAAATTAACATTTGATAATGGACGGTATCTGAATAAGATACTAGATTTAAAAAAAAATCCAGTTCTGTTAACAGCGTCTCTTAATGAATTGAAAACAAAAGCCAGGCAACTACGACTATCGTTCGCGTTTAAAATCCTATTTGATAATATATTTAAGCAAATAATATAAAGTCGATTTCTATTTTTTTACAATTATGCATCAGAAGGTTCTTCCGCTTAAGTTGTGTTATCTATATGTACTAATATTATAAAGGTGAAGAGTTTGTTTGTTTATTTGAACATTTATCGAGGAAGGCTATGGGCTATATTATATTTTCTAAACAATTAAATCCGAACTAACATTCCAATATTGTAAACCAAGGTGTAAATATCGAAATGAACACGAGCGAAGCCACTGGCAGGAGCTAGTTAGTAATATAAAGAATACAGGTAACAAATAATAAAATAATGCATATTCTTTCGAATGGACTACGTATAACCTACAGTATTTCCTTTTCAAGAGATAGTACACTAGTTAATGCAGAACGGAACTAATGTAGTCATTTTCAAATAAATCATGAAATAACGTAAAATTTATAGGTCTGGGATATCATGCAAATTTTATGACTGAGCGTTTGCGTGCTGTGGCCGTATTATTGGGATACTTAATTGAATTAGTCACATAATTGTATTCATATTGTAAAAGATTAGGTACCATAATGTCTCGTTTATGACTGTATTGATCAATTTACGTTACTGTTGTTATCTATAACAATCAGGTCATGCTATTTTTAGCGAGCTTCACACACTTACATTATTATAAATGGTATACATACATACTATAATGTGATCATAACGGTTAAATAGTTTTTATAAGAAGGATGCATTATTTAAATCTATAATTAATATACAATATTACTAGCGATAAAACGTACATAAAATAAAGCTTAAAAATTTAATTTTAAAAACGGAAATCTGTTAATATATTGTCAAATAAAATTGCTTCAAACTGAACAATCAAAATATTATTCATACAGTAAATAAAAGTGCAACTTCCACACGAATACACAATTGCATACCGTATTCAGTGCAATGTATCATAGAGTTAGTGCCGATAGACAGGGTAGAAGTTTAAGAAACGTTGGCAAATAAATCAGAGCTTAAAATATTCACTATTGAATCTTAGCAGTAAATCAGACCGCAGTGCCTCAGAGCTCCTATTACCATTCACACCGCCCTTTCTAATCCCACGGGATTACAATCTCGAGACCGTCCGGGAATAATTACTTACCTACTCATCTCTCTATTCGGTCAAATAAAGATTTAGACAAAGGGTTATCTGTTGATCGCCAAATTAAACTGTACATAAATAATTATCAGTTATCATTATTATATCTCCGTGCCAGATATTTTAATCTCGCATATTGCAAATATAAAATGAATCACATACATGTGTACTATATTAATGTCCTGCAGAAAGTTTCAAAATTTTAATCATTCAGATAAATTACAGTATACAATTTTGAATACACTATAATTAACATGTTTCAATGAACCAAAATGACTTTTAAATATTAATCATGTATAAACGTCAGATATCGACTATTGGGTCATAAATTTTAGTAACACAGTGCATTGCAACTTATTTAATGATTTCAAATATAGATTCATCAGATTTACATATTACAATAAGTACGGTAGTAAAAAATTTGTATTATTATGTGAACTGGCATTATACATACTACATCCCAATTTGCGCCATTTATTAAATTACTTAATACGTATATAGCATTATAGCATGTAAATGACTATGATTTATTGACATTTAAATTTTAAAAAAATTAACGACTTACTTAATTTCAACTTTGGCAGTTCACATACCAACAACGCAGTCAAATACTGCTTTTTCCATATTATCTAACCATAGCAATATTATAGCTACTAATATTTTCTTTCATCAGAAAAGGTTTAAATCGATCAATATTGACACATTATTTATTTAAGTAAACCATAAATTAACTTAGTAACATGCACTGATTAATGGCACGAAAACGAATCGATATCTTGAAATAACACTAATAATAGTTATAAGTAAATGGGGATTCGTGACGAGTAGCAATTGGAAACTGTAGTGACAGGGTGATTAATCGGTAGGTCCTACTTAACCCCACCACTGTTCGAGTGCCGTCTGCCATCAGTCAATTCATTAAGTTAACAAAGTACTACCAGTAATGACTTTCACAGACTGTATACAGACTCTCTGAGATTAAAACGTTCTAATTCCTCTTCTTACCTATAAGAAGCACTTAACTTGGAAACTAACGGTTTACAACAACAGTAATTATTAATTTTGCAGCACGAACGAATTTAGAGCTTCAATTCTATTTAGCAACACATATTACTAATAAATGAGACTTCCGAATACTCTTAGTTAAACCCAGTATCAAGTTGAGAACCGGCGAACAATTTTAAATTACTTCATGTCAGAAACGATCATCAATTTGAGTGAAAACTGTAATTAAAGTAGCCGTTACAAGTTACCTCCATAAATCTGAGCCTGAAACAATACAAGTTACGTACCTTCCAATACTCCCACCCAATGTTTCTCAACTAAATATTCTAATGAGCAAAGTTGTTTGACTAAATGTGTACATATTTTTTTCAACAAAATAACAGCGAGTTTATTAAAAGTCATATAAGAAGTCTAAACAAAATATTGTCCTATTGACTTTTAAAAAGTACTCTACCTACGCAATGCGGTAACAATGTTGATAACAAAATGAATAATAAAGTGCCTTGACAAAGGATTGTTATATGAGATTTGTCCCTTAACATTCCATATAAAACGTATTCTGATGACAACAGTATCTCGCGTGCCTATTTGTTTCATGTTCTAGAGTAAATTATGTAGATAAGCGACTGAATGAAGGAAACTTACTCAGAGACTGATGCAAATTAACTCCGCCATCCTTCTATTCGACGCTTTTCATCTACCGAACAAAGTTTAATATAGATATTACGAATACCTTATAGGAATGTTCTCTAATATTGTTTTGAATTAGAATATATTACCCAAAGTATCTTAATATTCCAATGTATATATTATTTAAGATAAAAATAGTTTTTTAATATAAAAAATATTTGTGATAACAACATAAGCTATTTTGTAAGAAAAGCATGTAAAAATTATACTTTTAATGCCCCTTGTCGCTTAAACGCTTGTATCCAAGGAGGCACTAGAAATGAGTGTCACTTGACTTATGACACATCGACAGGCCAAGTTTATACAACGACCTGCAATAGAACATAGATTCCATGGAGTTGACAAATTGAATATAATAAAATCAACAACTACAAGCTGCCTTTTATAGATACATATTCTGGTACTTTTAATTAATTCCAAAGCAGTCCAACAATAAAATTAGATATAAATATTAGGCGCTGATCAATTATTTATTTAATTAAGCTTGTTAGGTCATCGCTGCTTCTGATAAGGTGGGGTAGAGAAATACTTATTCCAAAATAAGCTAATTTGTTTAATAGTCTGTTAATTTACTCAAAAATTTCATAAAATTAATAAAACAATGTCTACAAGTCTGAAACCAGTTGAAGTGAGAATTCCAAAACTTTTATAATTATTTCAATTAAGTAGACACTCCATAGTAGGTCGCTGTTCAAGTTGTTTGCTAACGAAGCGACGTCGTCGAACGACCAAAAGCTCTACACTTTAAACCATCAACTCCCTTCAGTTTCCTTCGAAAATATTGTCCCAGCTTTTTATCCTCTTGTTTGAATTAATGGTTGTAAATGTACTTCGGTAGCAAGGTGTCAGGAAAACATTTCAAGTTTCAACCACTAACCGCATTTGTTTATAGAATGTCTGCAAGAGTTTCCAAGTGTTTTTGTAGGCCCTTGGGAGGAATGTAAAGTAAGCAACTTTATAGTGTACAAATATTTAGTGTAGTATGAGAAGAGGCGCTTTTAGTTACAGTTTTTATTTGTCTAATGTATTACTAACCTGTAATAAAACGAGGCCTTGTAATATAAATCATATTTAGTTTGCAAAGAAATAAAATTGCCTGAAAAAATACCGATTATGTAAGTATTATTCAAGTTTTCAACTGAACTTAATTATAGATAATAGTTTAGGGATTAATTCGTATATTTTACTTTTCGACGTTTCAGCTGTTTTTCAGGTGACATTGTAACGAGTAATCAATTCACTAAATTGACTGTTGAACTCTCAAGCTTTTAAGGCTAATTCCATCTATTCCAACAACGAAGAGTTGTTGATATCTAGTAACTCAGTGGGTTTTTTAGAAGACTGAGTTTATCAAGACACCAGCAACCGGGAAATTAATGGAGTTATGCGGCTAGCAACTAATGTCATAATTTAAATAATCCTTGCGGCCATTCTACGTTATATATGATGATAACCTAAACAAAATATAATAATATTATTTGTCCTCAGTGACGTCACTGGAAGGTGAGATAGTGAACTTGACGAAAGTGACGCGATCGGAAATGGGAGCGTATTTATGCATCGCGGCAAATGGCGTGCCGCCCTCCGTCAGTAAGAGGATAATGCTCCACGTACATTGTAAGTCAATATATATTACGTGAAAATTATTATTTCTAATTTTTACTTCATACTAATAAATAAAAATGAATTGTTAGTAATATCAAATAACATCTATATTGTAGATCAGTGCTTTTACACTCGTAGAAGCACAATTAGAAATAATTTTGTCTGTATATTCATGGTGGTTAAATTTCGAAATTGATTACCAATTCTGACAGGACGTTCACTGGCACATAGCGATCGTCATCATCATCTATCATGTAAATAAATTAAATATTTAACCTTAAAACTAACACGTCAGACCTTTGAAATTACTATCAATATTAGATTCATTGGCTTTTATATTCCTATCTTAAACAAACACAAGCGAACGTAAATAACATTTCGAATCCATTTAAAAAAAACTAACTACATCATTAGAAATCTCTAAGTAAGGTTTTAATTAGTCACACTAATTAGTTACATTAATTAGAAACCAAATAAACATTATCTATGAAACCTATCTACCGATTTTATCTCGATTTTCACGTGGCTACCAATTACATTTCAATCAAAGCTTTCAAAGATGAAGTTAATCGTTAAATTACAAATTCAAAACGTGAATCAATTCATCCATCGATAAAATCAGTTCAACTTCGTATACCGGTGAGCAAAAAGCTACAACCGTGCGCTTATCGTTTGATCTGTAAGGGTAATTTATATTGGAGCTATTCAATGCTCGGTTAGTCGGGAAACACTGTTGGGCCCGACATCTCAAACACGTAAGCAATTGGGAGATTTTCGTGTTATCACGTATCATCTTCGACACGTGTCTTGCATCTGAATTGGATCTGGGACGTTTGTATTCGAGCCATGCTTAGAGCCCTGTTTACTATGAGTTTGCTAAAGATACTCGTCATAGTGATGTTCGCTTTTATTGAATTTCACCGGATTGTTTGATGTGTCGCGAAGTTTCTCTCTGAAGTAATATACTGCTATGTTGATATTATACTAAAATAACGATTCTCTTTGAGTATACGCATATCTATTATATAAAATTCTAGTTTCACAATGTTCGTTCCCATACTTCTCCGAAACGGCTTGACTGATTCTTATGAAATTTTATATGTATATTTAGTAAGTCTGAGAACTGGCTAACCCCCCCTAAATGTCAGGGTGGTCTACGACTAATTTTTATTTTAATTTTTTAGATAAAGTTTTTTGTTATTTTTTTATCATACAGCATTAAAAAAACATACAACCCTATGTATTTATGTGGCAAGGCGACGTTTGCTAGGCCACTTATTATATATATTTCCATTTATTGATATCTCAAAATTGTTTTTATTATTATCTATTTTAATATACAAACTTGTGAATATCTATTTGATTCATCCCACTTCCGAAACTCTTATAATATTTATATCACACTTAAGTTTATAAATTAACTCTTATGTATATTTTACAACACGCCTTGAACAAATTTTGTTTTGTAATTTTTAAAAACGTTTACTTGTTATTACATATTACAACGAAATTTATAAAACTTTTAGGCTTCATTTCTAAAAATGTTATTTCTTTATCTAGTACATATAAATTCTAAATTCTAAAGATGACAATATAATGGCTATATCAACAGAGTACAAAGCGATTCTTTACCGACAGTCGACACACTAACGGCACTCCGGCTAAATTAATGTTTTATCTTCGCGATCTATTCTCGTTCACACGTCGAGTTGAAACTAGAGAATACTGTTCTGCAGGTACGCATTTCCATTTGCATGGACGGTGCTTCACTATGACGATAGTAACAACATTACCCGAATTTGAAACTGTGATTAGGTGCATCGAACCGCAGCTGCTGTATTGAGCGCTATTTTACATGTCTATGTAAATCAGATTATTTCACAATTGTTTTCTAAATGTTGCAGGTTTTTGAAGCAATTTTTCTAATTTTATTACATTAGGATCAACACAGTTGACGTTTATCCAGTTTTATAGTTTTTTTTAATCAAATGATTGTGCATATTTAAGCACAAAAAAAGTAATAAGTGTAATTATTCTATGTATAATGTATACAATATTACATAACGATATATGTTAAGGGTATTAGAGGCGAAAAAGATTTTATGTGAATATCATTATATATAGAATTTCAAAACTAATCTTGATTGAACTAACAATAATAGTAAATGATAAAAAACTGAAGGAGTTTTTGCGAATACAAAAATAAAATAAAAAGCTTTGTATGCGACATTATCAATATTTTGCGTTCACGTAATCCATCAATATAGGTGAAAATTCAATTTTTGTGTTGTATTCCGACAAAGCCTTCGATCATCACCGCGCGAACATGAACAACTCCGCAATTTTACAACCATTTTCATATTTTTGGTAAAAAGTTTTTGTGCCAAATTAACAATTTCTGTTTTAGTACTAATTCCCTCCATTACAGTCCTTTTTTTCAAATAAACCACTTCATCCGGTGTAAAAAGTTGAAAACGCTTTAATTAAAATCCTTAATTAATCGTTCTAAATTCATGAATTGATTTCGTACCTAGTTTTAGTTCAATACGTGTTAAAAGTTTTTCGTTGCTGGTCACTTCACGAGCGTGCACCGGACGCCCGAACGTGTTGTCCAGTATGTATTTGCATTCTGTTATTGGCATTTCCGATGTAAACACTCGTCTGATTGGATTGTATAGCTACAGTCTGTACAGCACTGCTATACACGTAGCACAGACGTTAAAAGAGCAGCTTTAATATAGTTAATAGCAAAGAGAAATACAACATGCATATTATAGAAACTGATGGATTTAAAAGTAAGCTGTGCAAACGTGACTTTTCTATTTACGCTAAGAAATGTAGCTCACGTAGCCTTTGTTCTGTTTACTATGTAAAATGAAACAAAGTTGCAGTATGGTAATACATTTATGTGTTTCCTAATATTTATGCAAGTCTAACAGTTAAGCCCGGGGTCCGACTTTGCAAAGATTTGTTGTGTTACGTGGATTAAAATCTTGTATATTTCTCTTGAATTTAAATCCATATATGCTACGTAAGCCAATGCGGGCTTTCATACAAAATTAAAACTATTAATATTACGTACTATTTCGAAATATTTTTATGAAAGTGTTTTTTAAAAATTTAAATATGTGATTTAGATTACAAAGATGTTTTTGAAAACTATTATTGTATGTATTACTTCCTTAGTACCGCTCCAACTTCGTAGTTGAGTGACGTTGACATTACGCTTAGCACAGTCCACAGTTTGGAACCCAGAGAAGCAAGGCTAAAATTAGATGAGAGATCATATCCTGTGAAGATAAATGGTTAATGAATAAGACAAAATTATGCATCTAACATTGTGCTCCCCTAGTAGAGACACTTATTTTATTAAATTACTATTGAGTAATAACAATTGACCTAACCTACTAACAATTTAGAGTTTGTCTCATAGAAAACGCAATTTAAACCAAACAAACTAACGCCTGGAACCCTTCCACTCAGTTTAATTACTTTGCAAAGAATGCGTCGCGTTCACCCGATGAGGAGACAAAATTAACGCCCTCAAATATTTAATTTAAATTTCCTTACCCGAAAACGAATGATAACAATCGTGGATCTGCAAGAGCCATCACCCCCTCACCAACAGGAGTGAAGCTAGTCACTAAGGTTAGGTAAGTGCTTTGTAACGTCGTAAATTTATTTTAGTTGTTTCACAGGCGACTTGGAAGCGTGCTGAATTAGTTTACAGAAAAGAAACTGAAAGGACGAAGCGAACAAATTGTTAACAATTTGCATACGTTCTTGTTGAATTAATTAATCCAGAGTGTAATTGTATTTACTTCGAATTATATAAAATGATTCTAATCTAATCTAACTACAAATTAAAATAAAACTCGTTTATTTTACTGAACAAATGTAGAACCGGTTTTTTATTTACGAACCCTTTCTCTTAAATAGGTACATTTCAAACTTAAATTCGTAATATTAAAATAATCGACTTTTAAATTCAACCCATTATTTAATTGCTATGTTTATATTTTTCACAATTTAATAAAAACAATACCGAAAATCTGAGGAGGCGCCAAGTAACAAAATTCCTGTAATAGCTATCTAAGGCAGGTCTACAAAACAGCAAGGACTTGGAAAGCGTGTGCACTGCTCGGTTAATCAAACTGTCACTTCAAGAATTCCACGCGAAATCCTTCCCGGGAAAACTCTCCCTAACTTTTGATTGCTGTAGAGAATTCCAATCTACTTGTGTAAGAAAATTTGTTAATAGCACCTTCTAATTTCACCTCTTTTTATATTTACTTTATCGGTATCGAGGTCTAGCCTCATTATTCTACTTTATGTTACAGCTAAAGACGTTCTTTGGGTCGAGTTATTAATTACAACAAAAATTCTGATCGTTGAGATTTTGTTCGCTAAATTGGCCACTCGAACTCGTAAAAGCCGTCCAAAGGAACTTAACGACGGTCAAAGAGAATAACCGCAAATAAGCTGCAATCTAAGGCCGATGGAGAAAATTCCTTTTTCCTTAATTCACTCTAAACAGACTTTAAGGGACGTCGGAAGCACTGCTTACATTTGTACAATAATCCGTTCCCTCAGTCGCGTAACTTACCGCCTTTATTAAACTTGCTCTTTTCACATCTTTCAGTTTTTGCTTCAAGTTAGTACATCGATTTTTCTAAACTCTGATTTTACACTGCCGTTACTGAGAAAATTACTTTTTTCTGTTCTCTGTTAAGCGTCACTTTTATTTTTCAACTAAAATTTATACTTTATGATTAAACAATTATTTTACACTTTTACTGGGAAAAGTTTTGACGCGAATGAAGTTGACAATGGCTGAGTCGTAATATTGCCGTGGACACTGGAGCGATGAAAACTTGAATTTAATTGGGAACAAACTATTACGAGACTACTCAAATAAAACTCAACTCAATACAAACATTTGTAAAGCAGCCAGTTCTCAGATAATATTCAAAGTAAACACCTGACAGAAGCACTGGAAGTTCTCGCGAAGTGCTGTAGCGGAACTGAGCAAACATAGTGCGCGAACGACGCGCCTAATGCGCATACTTGCCGGTTATTACGCAAATTCACTCCTCGACTGCATTTAGAGTCATCTTTTATTTAATAATATATCCTTTGCTGCTTTGTGATAGAAGCTGAGACAATTTGGATTTACATTATCTGTTTACCATTCAGAACTCTGTAATATATTTTAGCTGTAGTAGATAATGAATAAGGTTACGGAAATTCTAGATTACCTATATTAAATATTATAAATTTTAAGGCTAGATATCTATAATGTTTAAGGAGAACATCCTGTCTACTATTCCTATGATTGACTATCAATAGTTATTTAAAAAACTCCGAACATGAAAATAACTAGTCATTTAAAAGTCGATGAAAAATCGAGTCATTTGTCTACTAGATATTATCGCGTCAAGGGTAAGTTATAACCTTTATAATAGAATGGTACGGATTCAGTACAATGACACACTAACACTAGGCAAGGCTGTCTCCTGCTATATACGAGTGATAATTAATTTCTGCTATCATGATATGCAATCCAGTTTATAGATCGAGCAATGATCGTATGATAAATGCGGTCATTTTGTTTATATATGGAGCCAGAGAGAAATTCTAACATACTGTACTGTATCAAAACTTTTCATTGTATTTAACTTATTTTTATAAAAATAGCGTTTGTTATACTTTGAAACTGTTAAGGAGTATTGAATGAATGAAATCAACATTAGTTTCATGAGTAGCGTACGCTTAGAATAAAAATGTTATGCGGCGAGCGCGGAAACGTTCAGATATATGAAATGCAAAACCTTTTCCAGTATCTGCATAGTAACGCACGCACACAAACATTTCAACTGCAAATGGAAAGTTGTGTAAACAAAAATGCTAGTAAAACCTCAGCATATGCGAATCGCGGCACCGCACTCGGTTAAAATGTATCAAAACCGACCACGCCAGAGTATACCGTATTTTATTCATGTAAACATCAAAACTGCATGCGCAAATTTTGTTAATATGAGCAGGCGGTTAATTGTACTTTGAACTGTACCGCAAACCACTCACTTATGTTTATATTTGCTATTTGTGTACTAAAATTAAAGCCTCCGAAAACATAATATACGTTTAGTAATCGGTGAAGCTTTTTGAAAGGCTTTTAAAAATTCAAACTTTTCTTCAAGCTTTAATTACGCCTACTAAACTCTAGTTTTATTTAATTTAATTCATTTAATTCGTAGTTTTTAAAAATGTTTGAATACGTTAAATTTCTTAAAAGGGCATAAATAGATATATAACAGTTCTAAATACCAAGTATTAAACTTATATCGTATTGAAAATAAAAATCATTGTTTTGAGAGTTGTTCTCATTTTTATTAGAACTTGCTTACACAAATATATTTATTTCTAGTTCACCCACTGGTACAAGTACCAAATCAGCTGGTTGGTGCACCTACGGGTACTGATGTGACTCTACAATGCCACGTGGAAGCGTCACCAAAGGCCATTAACTACTGGACAAGAGAAAACGGTAAGCTTTCTTTTCATTTTTGTAATGAAAAGCTACCTAAATTTACTTCGACACTTATTTCATATGTATTAATATTTAAATAAAATATGAAGTTGGTGCAAGTAATACTACTTATCGATTATCTATTCCCTAAGTAAGCTAAGCGCCATCACATTCACGTCAATTTTACAGTTTTAAAACCGCATCAAAAAAGGCCCATTCGCGTGGGAGCTGCGATGACACAGACAAGCATCATCTAACTAATAACACCCCTTTTTGCGTCGTGGGTTAAGTAAATACCGTGCAAAGCTTATAGAAGAGTTTACAAACTATGTTTACGCTTAACGGAAAGGCCAGTGGTATATTTTATAACCAAGTCGTAACTCATAAAGCTTATTAAGTCTCAGGCACGGAACTCAAGAACGGAATAAGCAACTAATTTCATTATTCATAAAGCACATTGAAAGCGTTAAAGTAGTCATTAAATGAGCCGTTTTTCATATTTCTCCTATCCTTTGACAGCAGGGGCCACTGTCTACAAGCTACAGTGTTTTTACAGTAGTACTTAAAAAGAGAAATACGAGTTATTTTCATGTTCTTATTTAATTTAACTGAGATTTATTTAGACATTGATTATACAGCGTCAACGTATTGCGCGTTATTAATGACTACGTAATTATTAAGAGTGGCAATGTTATATATTGTATTGTATGGTATTCAATTTAGTTCAAATGCAATGATGAAGGTTATATAAAACTACATGTGGATAATCATTATATTTTGTTTCTAGAACTTTACTAATTAGGACCTTTTTTGGGAACTTTAGGAGTTGTACAAATATTATCAATTATTTTGATATGTTTTATTAAGCTGGTGCAATTATAAATCATTTTGCTTGCTTTATGTCTAAGGTTAGTCACTTTGATACGCTAGATTCATAGAAGAAAACTCATTTAGTAATTAAACAAAGACGCTAGATACTACATTGGATTATAGTCAATAAAATCTCAAATATTTGTAATAGAGAATTTAAAAAACGCATCAAACTCGGTTACTTCGTTATGAAGCCATGATCTCATAGATATACACGGCAAAATTATATAACTTTAATTGTTGGGTCGGAGTTTAAAAGGAGACAACAACGCGTTACAAAATGTGACGTATCATATCCTAATATAATTGATTGATGTGTGTGTAATTTAGACTTAGTGAATCAGTTGTGCAAAATGTATTTTTTGCAATACGTTTAAAAAATACATCTTAGTAAAGTCTTCAAAATAATAGTTATTTACATAAAAGTATCTCTGGAAAAGTTAGAACTGTAAATATAGAAAACCTAAATACTATTATTTGTTTAAACATCACGAGATACAGAAGCTACATATGAAAATAACTCATATTAAAAGCCGAGTAACGTAATACGCCGTTTTATTCGCTCAAAGAACTCAGCCAAAGGATTAAAATGAATATATTTTTAAATAAAAAGAAACGGCTGTAATAATTGCCGTCCTGTAAAAATACGTGCTAACTAATACAAATAAGGCACTTAACCTAACAAAACGACGGAAGGTTGGGACATTACTTTTCATTATAACGACACCCTTAGGATGGAAGTTGTTTATTTGGTGTCCGAGTGGAGTATGGGATATTTCTTAGTGCGAATATAAATTAAAAAAATACCGTGCAAATATAATTAGAACGCTTAA
>JAOSYY010000003.1:3974119-4000167 GCA_025727935.1 Hebomoia glaucippe
ATACATATATACAGATCTAACTAGAAGTACATAATTTTTGACTCTGAATTAATCAACATACAAAGACAAAACATCTGTACGTGTAATACAAACAACAACTCCCACTCGACCAATGTAAACATTGTAATATCGTCTGTCTTACAAACTCTTTAATACAGTTGCTTTAATTTATTTAAGTAATCCAGAAACTTCTCTTGCATCCGTAAAAGATGTAGTGCTGAAGTAATAACCTCTTCAATTCGGTTTTAATTATTTCGTTTCACCATAAAACTATTTGCTTAGTTTGACGTGGGTTACATTTAATTTGGGAATACTAACAGTTTTGGTAGCGTTTTCGACTTGGGGTGACCGCAGCAAGCAACAGTCGAACAAGACCAAACAAAGTAATTAAACACATCAAACGGAGTGAAATTGAAGCCGCGACAAAGCGCTGACCGTTCACGGCTCGTGTGAATATGAGCATGACTAGTCAGCAGTTTCATGAAATAGTTCCATTTTTGACATGTCTTATTTTACAGATATATAGAACTAGATGAACCCCAACATTGCAAAAATGTAATTATTTCGAATTATTAAAATATACTACTTAATCATTATTCAATTAACAAGAATTCAAGTTTAATATTAACAAGAATTCAAATTAAAACTCACACACCTTCTAGATTACACTAAGTTAAAAAATTAAGTATCCCCAACGACAAATTATCATACATATAAAGACATTATTATAAATTATAACAAAGAATTGTCTACAACAACTGTAGCTTTCTAATAAAAACAAACACATCTAAATAGGCCCATTAATTTATAGGCTACAATAGACACATCAAACTTATAACAAATGTCTTATTTAGGGTTTACAGAGGTCTTTTTCGGAATGTACGTTTCCCAGTGAATTTTTTTTATTGACTTCAATCCACACAGCGGGTTGACAATACCAAAAAAAAGCATTAAATATAAACTGCATTGAATTGGGCCCTTTCAGCTCACCAAAAACGGTTATTGCACAAGGTTATTACGAATACATTATATACTTTATATACATACGCGGACATACAACAAACATCAACAGAAAGAAAAAAATACAAATATAACAATAACAAAAACAACAGACCGTCAGTCAGTGAGTATAGCAAGTAAATGAGGTTTGTTTTTTTAAATAAGACATTTTAATGTACCTTAATATGGTTTGGTTTTTTAGCATTATAACGTGATCAATCAAACTATTATTTTTACAGTGAATATTTCGTCTGACCATTTAAACGTTGCTATTTAACGATTCTTTTATTTTTGAGCTTTCTTATTCATTTCAGTTCTTACTAGGAATAAAGTTAAACATTACATGATATAGGTTTAGTGAAACAACTTCCTGGGACATATAAATGAGCGGACACACTGGTCCGGATAGAGCCTTAAGTGCTTCCTAGTTCGCAATTCTGTTACAATGTAACAATGAACTAATTTTAAATCACTTCTTGCTTTAAATAAGTTAATAGCATCTTATTGCATAGTATCTAGGCTAAGAGAACACTTATTTACATCCTATACTAGCGGCGCCACGCGGCTTCACTCACGTCTTTCTCTTACACCTAACCTAAATACTCAAAAATATCACAATAAATTACGTCTCTATTTTGAACGCTACATCATCATACAATAAATCCTTAATATGGTTTGGATTTTGAGAATCATAACATCAACAAGGAAACCATTATTTTTACAGTGAATATGTTGACTGACCATTTAACTCTATTTATGTAAACTGACACGAATAGCTGTTACCATTAATTTTGTCAAAATAAAAAGTAGAAACTTTCTTAACCATGAAAGAATATTGAAAAAAAGGCGTAATTAGTCCAGCCATTCTCAAATTTTGCATACATAAACACATTAAGCGATTTTAATTATATAGATAAACATACTCAATTATAAAATGATCGAGACTGTACTGTAGTATTTCCGTTGCGGTACAATCCCATAGAGTAATTACAACTAACGAGCAGACTGGGGCGCTAGAAGATATATTTTATCGGATTATGTACGTTATCAACGCTAGCCTGCCTACACAGTACATGCCTCGGCCATCGATGGTTAATTAACGCTTACGAAGCTGAAATACATTTATTTCTTTGCAGTGATTTTTCAAATAAAATATAACGATGTTGAAATCTAAAAGAGAATAGATAGAAATACTAATTCATTTTTATGGCGTTAGTTCAATTTATTAAATTAATTCTAAGTTCCGATGTATGTTTAATTGTTTACCTATAATAAAAACGTAATATTCTTCGGAAACGTATTAACAAGTTATGTTACCTACGTATTCGACAAATGTTTTCATGTCACTTCGCTCGCGTTCGCGTCGATTTTATCAATGAATTCTAGTTATCTATCATATTATTTTAACATTGGGCGTACAGACACGTGGTTCCTACTGTTTCATTATATGTATGAATATTATATTCATTAGATATTAAAGATATTAAAATGGTTTTGGGACTTTTGGCTAATATCTTTTGGATATTAGCAAAAATTAAATATCTACCCCGACTACGTCAGAATGTATCCCGTGATTTATGTCTATGTATCAGCTGAAATTATGTTACAAACATACAATTAACAGTATGTTAGAGAAATAATATTAATAATAGTAGTATTATTTTATAATAACAATGAGGATTCCCAAAACATTGAACCCTTGAGCATTTAGTGTCAAGTGTTTAAAATTGTTATGTTGCTATTAAGACCAAACGAAATTAAGATGACTAATACCGCGGAGCGCTGTAAATAACAAATAAATTTAAATAAAACACATTTTCGTATTGAATAGTAAATTTTTTGATATCCTATAAGATGAGGGGTCGGTGGCTCGAACCGCTGACACGGGCTGACTAATGTCCAGCATTAATAACCTCGCTAATTAATCGTTTGCATGTCCGTTCAAGATCCACCCTCCAACATTTATGTATAAAACAGGAAACAATTCACATAACTATTGTGAACTCTTTCCTATTTGTTACATTTTAAATTGTTAGTTGTATCCCTGTTAATGTTTATCTTAATGGCATATTCGAAGCAGTCGTTAGCTTTTAATTAATTGTAACTGTGGGTGTAACAAATAATTTTCACAGCTCTGTAGTAGCTTATTTGAAAAGATTTAAATATTTTATAAAACTATCATCGATTAAGAAATAGTGCTGATATATTTATATTTAAGCTAAATAGATGTGTTTGTTTCAAATATCTTTTTTCTCAATGCATATGAAAGTGCAGTATTTATAACTAAGGAACAATTTATAATATTTTTGTCTGATTTTATCTGTCTGTGTGTTTGGTCTGAATAAAAGGCTAGGCCCGTATTTAATGAGAATGTCACTGGTATATATATGATTTTACGGCGCGTAATACACGCTTTATTATTTCCTCGACATTATCATTATCGTAACTTAAAATTAATACGAGTGAAACGACGGAGTATCGCTTGTTATACATATATTATATCCAAACAAAGTCATGCTTGCAAACTTATTAGAGGCAACATAGTACAAAAATATTAAAAAATAATTTCGTAAGGTGTACGCCGAAGCCACGTAAGCAATAAAGTCTAATACTTGTCCAGCCTAAAAATTTCTTTCAGCCTTATAAGGTAAATGATCGTAAGGCATATAACTTAAAACAAAGTGGTCCAGTTTGCAAAACACGGCGAAGGTAATTTTGTCCACTCGACGTGGATGCTAGCCCCCTGGAAGGGCTCTCGAGCGGGATAGATCGTAAAATATACGACACTTCAATATATACGGGTGAAAGCAGACCGTTTATAACCACTCAGAAAAAATGTTGGCTTAATTCAGCACGTCGTTAAGTACCCCTCTCATAAATACAAGTGAACGATTCATGCGCTTTTATAGCAAAACACTTGATAAACGATTTCGAAGGGATAATTAGCTACGTACGTGGATCGCTTTTGTGATGTGATGAAAGATCTCGCGTCTATACTGCAACTGGTATGCTCGTAGTGCCAGTTGATAGATCCTGCTTGCTGAATTGCATCGGCGCTAATGGGGCTTATACTTTAATCTCTTATTTAATATTTTTTTTATCATTCATAGTTTTACCGTTCAAATAATCACTCTAAGATTGACTTTTCGATTGTAAATGGTACATATTTTAAGTACTTATCTTAAAAGAATCCGCAGTTTAAGGAAAAATCTATTCAACTATCCATATATTTATGCATGGCAACCTTAACTAGTCCTTTTATAAAAATACGCAATTACGTACAACATTATTATAATTATTGTATTCATTGAACAAAGAAAAGAAAATCTATTGAAGTGACTTTTCTGATTTCACTATTGCCTTCTGACGGTTTCAGTGATCGGTTCGGTGTTAAAAGCCTTCGCACAAAAGAGAAACACGCATCCGGCCCCGAGTCTATTGTCGATGTCGGCAGTTTTCGTGAGTGGCATACGATAGTTTCATACTTTTATGAACACCAATGTCGATTGTGTTTGTCAGAAACCAGAACCTTTTTTAGACCGCACATTTGAACGGCGATACTGAGTTTTTTATGTGAGCTGCAACTACCACTCATACTCATAAAGGATCTGCAATTTGGTGCGATAGTTTTGAGAGATACGATTTGAAAATATAACGTAATGTGTTATATCATCATAAATATAATTTTATATCATAAAAATTCAAAACAGCTGGTCTACTTTTAATATTAAAATATAAAATAATAATTATGCCCTTTTAAATAACACGTAAAACATTATTTTATATAAAATACAATTAAAACAATCTGTAAAATTTTATTAAAACGGGCCAAACCTCAAGGGAAGCCGCCGACTGGCACTGTGGAACTTAAGCAAACACGATACAAAAACATCCACAATTAAATAGGCATTTCCCATTTACAGAACGAACGTTCTCTCAAAACCCGAGCATATAAGTACTTACGAATTCATTTTAGCGGAATTTCTAAACAAAGCTATCCCGACTTTCCATTGGTATTTTAACAAAGCCTGCAACTTGTAGAGGTATTCGAAATTGTTTACAAAATTCAATCCTAAAGCTTCGAGTCAGATTAAATCTAATTTCAACTTGAAGGTAAGTCTGAAATAAGTCTTCATAAAACCGGAACCCTTTGATTTAACCCACCCCAAAGTTAGGCTTGCTGATTGCCCGAAAGTTAGTCTTGGCTGTTTTGCGCTATACCTTTTTTACAAATAAAAAACGAAACTAAAATAAGGAAGTACGTAAAGCCTTAAAAGTGACTTCTGGGACGAAACTTTGAATTTACGTCCGATGGAATTACTTCAGCACTATTCAACTTCCATTTAAAAAATAAAAGAATAAGTTGTTTAAATTGAAAATTAACTTTAATGAGAGATCTGTACTTAGCTTCTTGTTGGTATTCACTTCATTCTTTTGAGGTGATGTAGCGGCAAGTACAATGTATGTAACACAAAATCGCATTTAAAATTTTTTAAAATGAACATTTTCAAGTATTGAAAAAAAATTGCCAATGTGCTTTTAAAAATTATTTTTCCTTTACAATGCTATGTTATCGGTATCAAACTGTCTTATTTATTTATACATTATAATCGTAATTTATAATTAGAAAACAATTACGATCTGGAAAGTAAACGCGGAGCACCTTCTTGTTATAAAAATGAGTCTTTTCTTAACATATACGAGTATTCTTGTAAGGTTTCATTTATGACAAAACTTTAGTAACACTTCAACAACAATTTTTCTCAGAGCGTGTTACACTCGTTAAACAAACTTATAAAGTAACTCGTTTTACTCTTTTTTATAATGTTTGCTTTTCATATGTGATGATAGTTACTCTATAATCGTTGTAGTAAGGCTGGTATATATTCTGCAGTTTTAGGAAATATAAATGTTATAAACTCGAATTAAATAACAATGCCTTCAGTTGTGTCAAAAGATCACATGCTACTTTAGTACATCTCTCTACTCTAAGTTCAATAGAAGCAAACGGAAACGGAAAAGATTCAGCAAACGACACGATCGCGACATCCCGCGGTGCACCGTCTATCTGATACTTTGTAGCTCAATAAAATAAAAGAGACAAAAAAAAGATCTCCAAAACAGACAATAAAAACAAAATTCATCCTAATAAATTTATCAAAATACTCTCTGAATAATCTATATTATGTGCTTGATATACCCTTAAGTCACGATTTATCCTATTATACATTTATATACTTAAAAAAAAAGCTTTTATGATATTGCAAACAAACACTTAACTTGTATGTAAAGGTATGTATAGATAGTATATAATCATATATAATATTTGATGGTTTTGT
The DNA here is from genome assembly GCA_025727935.1 of Hebomoia glaucippe. NCBI lineage: Eukaryota > Metazoa > Arthropoda > Insecta > Lepidoptera > Pieridae > Hebomoia > Hebomoia glaucippe. The sequence continues at coordinate 3,980,458 of JAOSYY010000003.1, forward strand.
ATTAATAATAATATTCATATACATTAAACATCGAGGATAGCATAAGTAATCCGATAATTCAAAGTTATTTACCAGAGGAGAGAAAATTTTTATTATAATCGATAAAAATATATAAAATTCAAATATAGAAACCTGTACTTGCTACTTTTAGACAATATAGTTATAATTTTTGCAAAATATGATAACTTCAATGACAATCCCCGTATAGTTTTTTAAAACAATTTTTAATAATAAAATACTCTAAGTATTTACTAGAGTTAGATTACTTTGAGAAGTAAACAATATCGAAGCGTTATTTCTGTATATTTAAATATACAATCGGGAGAATCTGGATTAGCTATCGGTTTCCAAGTATTTTATTTCACTTTATTTAAGATACATCACTACTGAGATCGTGAAAGCGTCTGCAGGCTAAAGGTTCAGTCGCTCAATACTCTGACTTCTACACAGGTACTATTATTTCACAATCAATTCATAGCACAGCTACGTCAGAGCTCAATGCACGTGGGAGTTGCTATAAAATTGCCCATTGTCGATGCACTCGCACGTAAAGCAGACATTAAACTGAAAGCGATTTCGTAAAACCTCGCTGCTTAAGTATGTATCGCAACTGTAGAGCCCATTGACTTGTTCAGTTTCTATATTCTCAGCTAATGGATATCTGAATAAAGATTTTAAATGTGAATTTTATCGGTAAAAGTAAAACATTAATTTTATGATTTACAATAATAAATCCATATTGTAAAGCTGAAAAGTTTGTTTGTTTGTTTGAACGCGCTACTCTCAACCACTGGTCGGATTGGAAAAATATCGGATAGTACATTTATCGAGGAAGGCTATAGGCTACATTATATTTTGAAAAAAATTAAGGCCCTTACAATAATACAAACTTAAAAGTTCAATAATTTAACCCAAAGTAAATGAATCGAAATGAACGCGAGTCCAAGCAAAAGCAAGAGAAACCACTGGCAGAAGCTAGTTTTATGATATTTAGAAACTTCCAATCTCATCTACTTTGCATTATATGATACCGATAAGATTTTTAAGAAATAATCTTTTTAATGTATACTTAAAACTCAATCAATCTTACGAATTTCGAAAATGTATTAAAAACCCTTTAAAATGATCTACTCGCATTTCGTAATGCGTACCCTTTATCGGAGTAGACAACGTTTATTGGTAGTTATTTTACATCTGGACCCTTAGCCAGATGGATGGAGCAATCAGAATGACCCTGTCGACTGCCGAGACCCATGCTGACACGAATTCTGCACACGAGTCCCTTCGAAGACAATTTATAGATAACACGCCGTAAATCTTTTCACACCGTTTTCTGGTACCAACAGCATATTAATAGACGTAACATGATACGTAAAATACGGACTGTAATACTGTTTTCTCTAACTCATGATTTCTTATACAACAGTCAAAGCTACATAATAAATTACATACCGTTAAGATTCAAATTATATTTAAATATTATACGAGTATATGACATTAGTTTTTCCTAACTTACAAACAACTATTTAATATTTAATATTGTAAAATTATAAGTAAAATTCATTTCATAGATTAAATGAAACAAAAGAGAAACAAATTATTGTAAATCATGTCCGATTCACACTTAACCGTTTACTTAACATTCGTTTAAATTAGCTCCAGTTCAAAAACATTGCTGTAGAATGACATCGTGTACAAATCAGCAAAAGAAAATGAAATATAATCGTAAAATATCGTCACAACGGTAAACGGAGCCGGAGCCTGCGTTATTTATACGATGCTTTTGAAGCCGTACCCCTTTTAACGGCACTTTTAAGTGCTACCCGTGGTCCAGCTACGATTGTAGATCGCTCTTACGCCTCACGCAATTCATGGGCTGAAAGCGATTTACCAATCTCGACATATAAATAAAATTGTCGTTGTTTTGTATCAAATTAATCGTATTTTATATATTTATATGTGGTACTTATTATAGAAATACAATAAATAAAGATTTAGTATATCTGCATATCATTCAAATCCGGTTAGTTTTTGAAACCGTAGAGCTGATTTTTTTACCTTCACTGATATAGATCGCATGTGATAAGGCGTAACTTAATCAAACTTTATTTTATCACCGTCATCACCTATAAAATTAAAGCGGATAAACGTAAGGGGCCCGGCTAGTAGTAATTAAAAAGGTCATGCACAGATGTTGTAAAAAAATTAATCAATAAAAATTAAATAATGGTAATAATTCTACGTAATAAATGTGAAAATATAAAAGTAGATGGGCAGCTAGAAACCATAATAGTTAACATATTTTTTGCAGTTGTTACCGCGAGGAATCGCTAGTTTATAACTTTATACATTTATAATTTTTATATTTGTTTATAATTTACAAAATATCAGAAGTATTGTGCTTCTATATAATATCATCATATTGCAGAAGTGATTTGATCAACATTTACAAAACAATGTGTTGAAATAGCGTTTAAATTTCCTTCAACTAAGTGCCAGGTTGTATTAGAATTACAATACTGCAATCAAAGGCGCTAATTACTTCCTCTAAAACTACCCCATTGCAGTTTTGTGTACATAGTTACCTATATTCACAGCAGCATCTCCCAATACGCAGAAATACGTTAGATGTTTCGCTATATTAGGTTTCCATTAGGAAACACGAATTTATCATACGACCGTAACGAATTACTAAAGTACACAGCGACTTCTTGGATAAATAATTAATGTATTTCAATATGAAAAGATAATACGAATATTGCCATACCGATATCTCTGTTCTGATACTAATGTCTGTCTGGAGCAAGTATTTTCGGTCAATTATTAGTGATACTTAAGACCGCGTATCACATTGAAATCGTAAGCAAGACGTTATTAAATTTTTTTTATTAGGTTATTTATAATGTAGTAACAACTTTATTTTTAATTGTCCATAGAACGCTAAGGCAAGCGGAGTTTTAAGACACCTTGTAAATTGTAAAAACTGAAAAATATTTAAATTTACAATATATTAATGAAAAATATTACAGTATCTACACTGATCGTAAGTTGATACCAAACACTGAGTTCTATTTTTGTTTAATATTATTTATATAGACATTATAATTTTTTCCGTCAGTGATGTAAAAGTATTAAAATGAAAGGCAGATATTGTTAAAAACGGGAACTATAAAATCAAACTAGTTACTGGTTATTGATAATCCTAGATATTATAATGTACACATGGTTTTGGGTATTTCTCGTCCGCTTAAATCCAATTAACCTGGCACCTCAGGTAAATAGCTCTCGAGATATATTAGCAGAAATTGATTTTGATAATTTTTTTAATTTAAAAATGGATTTAAAAAAATGACATCTCAGCCATTGCAAGACCTTACTTAATTGTCGCAAAGCAATAATATTCCTTAAACGTTGCATATAAAGTCAACACCAAGTAAAAATATGATTTATGAATTTACCTTATTATGAGTTAGCATAATTTTTTTCTGTTGTAAGTAATGCCTTCCATTTAATTACTACTTTCCATTAAGTAATTTGTTAATATAGAGGTACAGTGCCTGAAGCGAAACATCAAAATATATTACAGTAAGATAACTAAATATAAAAGAGCTGATCAATTATATTCATGAAATTAATAGGCAAGAATGGTTTGACTGTCAATAAGTCTAGTATTGCAAAAATATCTATGCATTTTCTTATCATGTGTATCATATGTATCTACATGAAAAAATAGTTCTTTGATGCATATTTACTTAGGTCGAACTTTTCTAAAGTACAAAAATATACTGTTCTTCATTAGGTACGCACCAACAAACCGACAATAAAATTTAATTTAAGCATCTACGTATTTCTCGAAAAAACTTCCGCACTGCATTATACAAAATGTCTACTGTAATCAAGATATACAATATACTTTCAAACTTAAAATTAGCAAGAAAAACAGTAAGAAGAACAATGATAACTTGGTTTAATATTTCTAGGATTGTTTATTTGTATGTAACATGTGCTATGTACAGTTAAAGCCGACGGTACTTCGGCCTTCCACTCGTGTCCGACAAACTCGTTAAAAGTTTGGGAGACAACGGAAGCAATGTTACTTGGAGACACTTGCGACTCCCGACGTTAAGTAGAAAAGTATAACACGACAATAATATGGAACATTTTGTTGCCAGACAAAACTAACTTCTGAAATTTAAGCGGGGTGCGGACTGAACAATTTATAGAAAGTCTTAAGTCATAACTACTTAGTACTTTGAATTTAATAATGACAATATAATAATTAAGTTCAGATACTTTGTGATTTCGTCTTTATTAAATGGTTTTTAATTGTGATATTTATTAGATTATATACCTATTTGTACATACCGGCACTTAAAATTAGTTTTTAGAAAAATAATTTTCTTCATTACACATTTGTTATAATCAATCTGGATAAAATTAACTATATATTTATGGATCAGTGTATACAAATAAATTCACAAGAAATAAAATTTAAAAGTTGATATCAAAGTACAGCAGAATCTCATTCTACAAAAACGAAAGTATTACTTAAACGTTATTTTGAGATTTATCTATGTGAATTTAATAGGTAGCTAATATTGGGACAATAAGACTCGTTATTATTATTAACTGTCCCTCAGGTTCAAGTTTTGAATGTTATCCAAATTTAACTTATAAAACTAAATATTATAAGCAACTGAGGGCTCACTAAATCTCCGACAATTGCGTTAAGAGGATTCCCGTGCCCGTAAATTGCATTTACAAAATATTTACGAGGCAATCCTCCCCAGTTCCAAACATTACACCAGCTACGTGAATACATTGTGCCTCAAAACCGTTCGCGTTTCCTTGTTGCAAAAATTCTAACGTCTGATGTCTACTGTATGCAATTCCACATAAACTTAACAATACGTTTTTAGGTCAGTCCGCTCGAGAAACAGTAATGTTGATTGCGGTTCTGCTTCATCCGAGATAAGAACCTTGAGAATTAGCACATACATTCTTAGAATTCAGTAACTTGTCACTACTTCAAAAACAAAAGCCTCTAAAGCGAATCAACATTCCAGTATTCCACGGTCAAAGTTCCTACTTCATATAAATAAATTAAACGTGACTTATTTATATACATCCCTTATGATTGGTATGCTATAAAAGAAGAATAACAACGTATATTTTAGTTTTGACATTTCGCATTCAGTGACTGTACTGTATACGAGTATACATGGCTGCTATAATATTTGTTATAGTAATATTTACCTTTTCTTGACGATCAACTATCGTATAACATCACGTTCTTTCTCGAAAAGTCGGGTAGATTTAAGTTTAAGTAGATTCGAAAAAGATTCCTGTAGACATTTTCCATTGTTTTAAATGCAAAGGCCAGTCAGTGTAAAAAGGAGAAACAAAGTGTATTCGGCTAACCGCCAACCGTTAATAAATTGTTCGGGCCTGTGTGTAATATAACGTGTGTAAGTAAACAGAGAAATTTTAATGCGGGTAAACTCCAAAATTTAAATAAGAGTAGAAACTGAACATATCGATGTCGAAGTAAGATATTTCTCATAGAATGTTAGAAATACCCGTCAAATACTTTTTAAAAGTTATTATAAAGGTCCATCTCGTCTACTGCCAAGCAAAAGGAAATTAGTGCAAATCATTTAACGCAGAATTACCAAAGACCTTTTAATAGCGCTCAAGACAGGAGCAAAATTATTGACAGCTCTTATAAAAGTTAGTAACTTTTAAGCATCAAGATTTCAAAGTAAAACAACAATAATTATACAAATACTTTGTTATGAAACAGAGAATATTACTCAATATTGTATTAAAAAACAAATAAGTTATAAGTAGGTATCTATCTACTTGAAAATTATATGATACGTATCTTTGTTATCTTTTATAATATATTGTATTTTTAAATATATATGAAAATTTTACAATAAAAACCAAAAAATGTTCCTCAAGAAATTCTTATTAAAATAAATGCCCAGAATACATTAAACACATAACTACATATATTTAATTTTTTTAGGAATTACTAGCTGCTGCACAAATGAGATAATTAGTGTCCTTAATAAGCATGTGGAAAAGTTCAATATTGGGCAGCGGGCCAGGCACGTACCTCACAGAACTGACGGCCGATGGGGCAAAAAGGCTCTCAAGTGGAGAACACGTATAGGTCGTCGAAGCTTTGGTAGGCCCCCCACAAGATGGACAGACGACCTGGCCCGAGCAGCAGGTCGCAGGTGACCGGTTGTTTCGTAAATCTTTGTGAATTCTAAACAGGCTGTGACGATGACTTCGTCATAGCCTGATAAATTTTATAGTATTGTCTATAAAATTTGAGAGAAACAAGACATTTTAGATATAATTCTTTAATCCAGTATCTTATTGTAATACCATAAATAGAAGGTAAGAAATTAAACAAGCGATGGAAATAAAAAACTATCATTTTAAAAACTTTATTTAAAAAAAATCTAGTGGCAGCCGATAAAACTTATTTATTATTTTGGCATATTCGTTTTACAATAGTTGTATCAGGCAACGTTATAATTAAAACTTATAATTTACCCACTTTTAGCTTAGGCCTGTTGAATAGCTAAGGTCATTTAATTTATATTTGGTAAAGGAACGTAAGCTTGCCAGGCCTGCAATGTTGGTGGCTGGTACATATTATTTTACTTTTATATTTAAATTTTAAAAAGTCGAAACAGGCGTATTGATAACAATTAAACCCTGTCCAATAAATGTCAAAGATTCATGTCCTAAATGTTAAGTGAATAGACGTAATATCTTAAAAATCTATACCATGTCACAATAAATCAAAAGTATACATCAAGCAAAATGTATTTAACAATATCGACGTTTCGTCTCAAATGTAATACAATAAAATCTATATAAGATTGATTTTAATAAACTAATCAACTTAAGTTGACTTCCTTATTTAAATTACAATCACTTGGGTACATTTCATTTAGAACTTTATAATGCATAGTTTACTAAAATAAATTAGTTTCGTCATTTAGTTTAAAGTACAATTTTAGTAAATACCTAGGATTGCCCTTTTACACTACCTTTTTATGGTATCCAATAACAATACCAAGAAAGTAGTTTTTTTCTGTTAAGTCTCAAAACAGTCATTTATTAAACACATTAGGGATGTTGACAAGAATCGTAAATATATAAAAAGTTGAGTTTAGATTTTAGTAAAAAATATTAGAATACTGAAAATCGTAATATTATTAATTTGTAATAATGCAAAATGATTCGATTTAAAAAAAATGTTCAAAATAATGCCCAGTATCACTTCATTGCAACTGCCAATTTGAGGCACGTTACCCCACCGCTTGAGAAATATCTTCTTTAGCGGCGAATTTACTAGCATCAGTGATTAATTTCACCGTTGCATAATCTAAATCACTAAGCAACTGGAACGTTTTGGCGCAAAATTTAAAAGATAAACTAAATCAGATTACTTTTTTTATTAGGTAATTATATATATAATAAAATTGAAACAGCACTAAAAATTTATCAACATCCCTATTTAACCTCCTAAATATTAAATTCTAACAAGTTTAGCAACATATTATTTCACGATACTATTTTACATATAGACTGTACTCAAAAATGTTTTCTAAAGTTAAAAATAGTCATAAACAAACACATCTTAAAAATATTATAAAATACTAACAAATGGTTGTACTAATTAATACCTTTCCTAATTAAAATTAACTAGAAGACTGTGCAAGTTCATAAATAGCTTCACCTTTTAGATGTGGAAGTGTAGATACTCTTGCTAAAGTAATATCTGAATATTTGGTATATACTGCTTGGTATCTAGATTTCTCTACATTTAGTACTATCGTTGCTATTCTCCTAATAATAGGCTTAAGGTGTGTCAATGCGTACCCTGAGTAGTATGATAATGTAGGTGTCCAGATCTCCTGAAGTGGAGAATTACTAAGCAAATGTAGTGAAAGACAAATTGCCGCAGCAGCTAATTCAGAAGGTCTGTAATGAGCCATTGAGTATTCAACTAGACAAAGGTCAACAAAGTATTTGGCTAGATGATGATTCTTTGATGAGCCGTGAGCTGCTTTAATAAACCTGAAAATATTTCTCATCATTATTTTATACTCAAAGAAAAAACACCACATAAATTTTTTTAATTAAATGTTTAAACTTAAGAGGAACATTTAAACTTCTATAATTAGCCTAAAATTAAAATACTACTCTTAAGAAATTTATTTGAGCAATATTAATAATAACGTACTGCATTAAAATGTTTATGGTTATTAAGAAAACTATTACCGTCTAAGAAAGCTGAGTGGTATTGGCCGCGCTAAACAAAATCCTAATTTTGCCATAATTTCTTTCTCATATCTGAGAATGTCATATTTTGTGTATGAATTATCAGTTATATACACAAAGTCTTTAATATCTGGGGCATATATTTCCTCATATTTGCTGGCAATAAACATAGCAGTCACACCAATTAGTTGTAGTCTTTCCTTTTTAATATTTGGTACAGCCTAAAAAAGAAAGTTACAAAACATTGTTTAAGAACCAAACAGCCTACTAAATTTTATGTCAATCAGAGGTTTTTATATAAACAAACTAATTCATTTACTATCCAAAAATACAATAATAACAAGGTGTTGAGTAACAAGATAATCTAAAAAATATGTATAATTTTTTACATAATAAATCTAAATATACCCCATTTGGAAATATAATTTTTTGGACTCAAATGTATATAATTTGAATTTAATAATCAATTAAAATCATTACAATAATTAAATATAATTGTTAATCTAATTTTAAGAATCATTCCGTATAGTACAATAAACACAGTTTATCTGTTCTTAAATACCATATTTGTTTAAAATTACCTGTAGGTATAGGTCAATTATGCCGACTGTTAATTGGAAGGTTTCAAGTAACAAAGAGAACTGGCATTGTAGTTCCACCAGCCAGTCTATGAGAGTAGCCCTCATGTGCGGTGAAATCATGCTCTGAAAATAGACAATTTTCATTTAAACAAAACAAATTTATAATGTAAATCAGTTCATTATCAGATCGTAAATGAATAACTTCATTAAGCTTGCTAGTATAATATAAAAATAATAGTACAATTAAATGTTCTAGTTCTAAACTAATTACATAAAAGGCTTGTAAGAAACAATTTATAAACAACAGATCATATCAGAAGACAAAAAATTTGTTGCTGTAATATAACTTTTACTGTAATGGATTTATTTCATTAATAAATTACACAAACCTGGTTCTTTAAGTGATTTTCTTCAATTTGATACTTTCCTTCAAGCTCTGTTAAATACCGATAGATGTCCTTGATGTAAACTGACATCAAAAGAGGACTATGGTCATCAGCATCAATATCTTCAATGTCTGCTGGCAGCGACGGTGGTGATTTTTCTTCAAAGTTGACTGTAGAACATTTTTCAGTTGATTCAACTAATTTCAATTTTCCAAGCGATTCAGTAGGATCTTTTAGAATAGGTTTTAGTTTAGTCTGCTTAGTGGTCTCCTTGATCAGATTGAGCTTATGTACTGGTTTTCTTACTTCCCTTGTAGTTTTCCTTGTCTGTGCTACTACATTGTTACACTCTATTTCAATCTCCTTTTTAAGAGCTTCTTTTGCCGCAGCCTAAAAATATAATTTATTTAATAGTCAATGTTTTTAATTTCTTTCATTCATTGAGATGAATGTCTAATTAATTTGTAAAAGAAATGCCTAATTCTAGTTTTATAGACTTTTTACCAGAAATAATGTTAGTGAACTTACTCGAGTCAGTATAGCAGCTCGTGCCAACCCACCCGTACTTTCTTCACGTCGAAGTGGTGGTCTTGAAGAAGGTTGTATACATTTTGCAGTTAATCCAGTATCGATTTTTGACTGTACGTGGCCATAAGCTCTATTGATGAGGCAGTAAAATCAAACTTTATGTAATATGTAAAAGTAGTTACACCATCATAAAGGTAATGAAGAAAAGTATAGGTAAAACAACTTATTTATTTTGAATAGAAACATTAATTTAAAGATTCTGGCTCAAACTATTAAAAACAATGTTAATAAGACTCGATACTATCAAGCGCATTATAAAATTGCTAAATCAAAAATGGTAAGGTCTAGAATTTAAGAATCTTCAATTTTTTTTAAATGTAAGGTAGGTCTTAATAAAGTTTTAAAAATCTATACCTGCGTGTGGATGATTTCAGCAACTTTTTATCTAAATCCGTAGAAAGTTGAGCTTTAGGATCGCGAATAATTTGTACGTTTGAATTGACTTCCCCTAAAACTCCACGAACAGTCAGTCCCGATACCTTTGATGATACCAGATTCATTTTTCCTTTAAGTCCATAAACATTTTCATCCTGCTGGATCTTTGAAAAAAGAAGAGAATGAGATTAGAACAAAGTAATTGCGAAATATTCTCTTCCATTTTCAGGACTCACCGTTCGGTTTCTTCTGGTTTGAATTTCCATTGTTACAAAAAAGTGCAATAATAAAATCTTAGATTAATATTGAAAACTATACTATTACAATGAAATACAAGCACTTGAAAAGCAATTGAAAACAGCTATTGTACTTAATATTTCCGCGAATAAATCACTCCGCTTTAAAAACGCAGACTCAATGGCGAATGCTCAGAAACAGCTTACAGATTGGAAATAACGGATTTATTTTAGAAACGATAAACGACAACGGAATGAGCAATTTTGATTGGTTAATGTTTTGTACCGGAAGTCAAAAAAATTATTTTAAAATGTAAAATGCTGTAAAATAAAGCAAAAATATACTATCTACGTGTAATAATTTATTAAAATTTACTTATGTTTTTTTATATAATCAATGTTTTTTTCCCTTCAATTTATTATTCTAATTAAAAATAAAAATATAAACTGATTCTTTTTTGCCATAGACTTGAAGTAGAACCATAGATCACTTAAAGATATTAGAAATTTAAATATAGTATATTTATATTTGCTTAAGTTAACAAGCCGTATTCTAAGGCTGTAAGTAAAGGTGAGTTTTTACCGGTAACTGTACTAAATAACTATAAAATTATTTATGATCTAGAAATATGTTTTAGAGAGTGTTTAAAACTAAAACAAATATTTTTATGTCAGATATTGATATAGAGCCGCATTTAATAAGAAATAACGTTCTAGAATAACCCATAATTAATACTTTGAGTTAGTCTAACACAAAATTTAATGAATAAATAACTACGTTCAAAAGCTATTCTAGAGATTTTTGTGTTTGAGAAAACTTGTTTATATTTATGCTAGTTATATATTCGAGTTAGGATTATAATATTACAATTATTTTCGCAATATAATATATTAATTTTTTATTTTATAACAGTAGTTTATTACGAAATATAAAGTGTTCTTAAATTTAATAATTGAAATAAATTGTAGTTTCTAAAACCATTAAAGATTTAAACAAAACTATGAAGTCAACTGTCATCAGTCGGCTGTCAGTTATTATGTACCTAGCTATTTTTTGACGTATTTTCCGGTATTTTCACTTTCCATGTTTTCAGTTTTCACTGAATTCGAATCTCTTTTTGATATAATTTATTAAATATATAGCTATCGTACTTATTAAGGATATATTTTCCTAAAAAATAGATTAAAGTTCGTCTTAAGTCAAAACAATTATTTCACAAAAATTCAAGAATATCGCGATCACGAACTCGCTTAGATGTTAGTAAAAATCAATTTTCATCGTGTACGGATAACCTTTAGTGCGGCTTCTCAAATTTACTGTTCTTTTTTTAGTTTTCATTAAAATGGTGCAAAAGGGTCCTCGTCCTTTAGTTCTTTGCGGTCCTTCGGGTTCTGGAAAGAGTACATTATTAAAAAGATTGCTTAAAGAGTTTCCGGACAAGTTTGGATTTAGCGTTTCTCACACAACAAGAGGGCCGCGACCTGGAGAAAAAGATGGGGTTCATTATCATTTTACAACTAAAGAGATAATGGTTCAGGCTGTGGGTAAAGGAGAGTTCATTGAAACTGCTGTATTCAGTGGAAACATGTATGGAACCAGGTATGATTTGCATGCTTTCATATGAGCCATGTGCTTGTTGTTTATCTCATATTTTGGCAACATTCCAATTAGTCATTTCCATACTTTTGAACTCAATGTTTACTGTAGCAAATAAAGGATGATCAACCCCTATATTATTTCAATTTACACTTATCATATACTTGTTTATTATTTATATAAAAAATGCAGTTAGCAATTAATAAAGCAAAATCAAAGTAAAATATTTTCTAAAATTAATGTAGTTTTCATTCTAAAATAAGTATGCTGATAATAATTAGGTTTATAACTCAATGAAATGTATTTTGACATTCATGAGTATGCACCAATGACCTGGACTATCAAGGTCCTGACTGAGGTAGCATTCAAAACAGACCTGTTCTGTTGTAGTTTGGCAGAGTTAATAATTCTGACATTGAGTGGTGGCCAGGGTAAAATTGTTATATTATATATATATAGGTATAAGGATTAGTTAGTGACTTAGTGTTATATTTTAATGTTATGGTAGATTGTATAATTTAGTGCTTAGATATGATTCTATTGCATTAAGAGACTGTAAGAATGAATAAATGAATGTATAAGTGGTTAATATAATGCAATACATTTGCAATATTTATAAAAAAGTAAAAAATAATATTATTGATTAAAATTAGCTCTTATCGATGGTCAGCTGCCTATTCTGTAGTTTATTATATGGTAATAATATTTATATGATGCTTATAAAAAGAAATTGTTGTGTCATAATAGTAAGAAAGCAGTTGAAGATGTACGTCGTACAGGAAGAATTTGTGTGCTTGATATTGAAATTGAAGGAGTGAAGCAAATTAAAGGTACTGATTTGGATCCACTGTTGGTGTTTGTAATGCCCCCATCGATTGAAGAGCTTGAAAGAAGACTTCGTAACCGCAACACTGAGCAAGAAGAGGCAATGCAAAAGAGATTAGCACAAGCGCGACATGAAATTGAATATGGTACTTAAGTGATTTTGTCATATTTAATGTTCAAACTAGGATCAACAATACATTTATTTAGACTATATACAAAATCCTCCAAGTTTATCTCGAATCTAGAAAGAATTATTAAACTACTTAAAATAGTGCCATTATAGTCTGGTACTTGTATTTGTATATCTGAATTTATTAAAACATTTATATGTTTCGTAATAATGTACTTTTCAGGTGAAGAGCCAGGAAACTTCCATATAGTTATACTTAATGACAACCTGGATAAAGCATACACAGAGTTGCGCGATTTCATTTCAAAGAATATGGAGAATGGTGTTGAAGGTAATATTAACTTTGTAAAATTTACTGTAATTATTATGTTCCAGATTAAAAATTATACTTAATGCATAATGAAATCATAAATTTACCTCTATAAATCCCAATGAATGTTGCTTGGTTGAATATGCTCTGTAGATATATAAACAAAACTGAATAATGAATCTAATACATTAAGGAATTTAATTATTTGAAAGAATATTTCCAATAATTTTTGGATATAATACTGTACGTACTGTACGTGTTATTCATGATATATCTATGGGCATGAAAATTCTTTGTGTGAAATATTCCAATTGTTTTTCAAACCTTTAATAACAAAATGTTTGAACCCCTTGTAATAACATTTGTTTGAAACATCTGCACCTCTTTTAGGATTGTTAAAAATCTCAATTTTGTGCTATAAAAACAATGAAACCCTATGCTATATTATCTTACTAACTTCATGTAACACTCCATTACAGAGACAGATGCTCCAATGGACAAGTAAGCAGTGCTTGGATTTTCCCTTAAATTATTATTATTAACATATGTGTATACCCTTACAGGATGCAATATATCATATATATTTTTTTTATCCGTGAGGCATGAACATGTCATTTAAAAATTAATTGTTATTTAAGTGTTTTCCAAGACAATATTAATTTATACAACATATATCACAATGTTTTTGAAAGTTTGTTATGTTTGAGTTAATGTTAAGATATCTGTAGTTTCCAGTGCTAGGCAGTCAAGTTCAATATGGATACTTGAAATACATCTCCCCTTTATTTTCTGAATTGAATAAAAAAATACAATTGTATAATATTCTTTTAAGCCAAATTAGCCAAATTGCCAAATCACCTGTTAAATTTACTTTGTTAAGGATATTGCAGAGTAATTATTGAACATTTTATTCTTTCAAAGTAAAAATACAATTAAGTACTAGTAAAAATGCTGTTTATGTCTTGTTAAGATTAAATTATGTTAATATTTGTTAAGATAATGTTCCATTATTGGCTTAAAGATTAATGTAATCATAATTAGCTTTAAGTTGTTGTCAAACTCGTAGTATATAGTATGATTTTAATATACGTAGATATTATTTGTGATTTGCCATTATTTTGTTTAAGCATAGAGTGAACTTATTGTCTTCAATTTTAGATCGATCGCTATATTGCCCCAAAACACTGTATTACCTCTTTAATATATACCTAACTATTATATTGAACAACAACTTCAATGTTGACTATCACTGTGATGCAATATTAAATAACTGGCTATGAACACATTCTTCTTCGAAAGATAAGATTTTTTGATTTGCCGAAATTTTAGATCACTGGGAAATGTGAATCAATGTTATAAAGATTTTGTGTGATCGACTAGGCAATGAATACAGGGATATTTTTTTAAATGATACGGTTTAGGATCAAAACACTACCTTTATTTAATTCCAAGGTTATTTATCACATTGAAAAGAATAAAAATAAGTGAAAGGTTATATTAATTTAAATTAACATAATATGAGTTACATAAATACTATCTTGGCATAATTTTTCGCAATACATCTATGTGCCTAATAAAGAATCTCGTAGTTTTGTAATTAAAAACTGACCTATATAGTATTTATTGGATTATGAAAGTAACACTGTGAAGTTTTCAATTGGGACTTGGCAATTTAAGTTATAATACAATCAGTATGACAATATGATGTTTATTTTTAAACAATATTCGATATGAGACTGTGACTTAACTTGATTTGGCTTTTAGTATACGAAAGTAAATAGACAAACAGATGAAAATCAATGATTTTATATTAACCGTGGGAGGTAGGTATGTGTTTTTTCATTTTGTGTGTACTAACTACCCAATGTTCGGAATCTTAGACTGATTTTTTTTAATTCGCCAAGTGTCGCACTCCAGTTTCATCACAAGGAAGTTTGGGAACGTACCGACGGCAAACAAAAAATAATTTGTATTCGTAGTCACTATTAATCAACTTACTGTACTGTCATTACTTAGTAAATTCAATAGTTTATTGCGTTTTATACAAAAGAAAATATACTTATTTCTTATTTCAATAGATCAATTGTACGACTATATATGTACACGGTTGGTATTTAAAAACTGGTTACCAATATGGTTAATATAAGTATTCAATTAATTGTAGCATTTATGTTATTGTATTAACAATAATTACCGAAGTGTAATTATTGATTATTTAAATTGTACTTGTTTTAAGTGTTCTTGTCATTATCTGAAGCCCACTTGGATGAAAAACAAAAAGGACAAAATACTATACATTTCCTTTAACTTAGAAGTTAAATTCTGCAAAAGATTTACTTTTATGTAGGTGCTTTTGGTGTTAGAAAATAAAAACCTAAAAGGTAAATGTCTGTGTTATAAAATATAATGCTGAATATGGTATTATGAAATCTTATCTAAATGTTGTGCTTGTGAATGTTCGATGTTATATTAAATATATGGTTATGCTAATATTAACGTTACATTTGTGGTTCTTACTAATTAAACAATTTATAACATTAGTATGACGCATGCATATGGTAATAAATCAATCGTACTACCTCCATTAACAATGTACGAGATACTGTGTTCAAGATGAACATAATATCTGCATTTATGTACTAAACAATTAGCCATAATGCTATTAAAAATTACTTATCAATATCTTTCTTTAATGCCACTTAATTTATTTTAGTGCTTTGGAGTCTGTAAAGAAGAAAAATAGGACATTGGTTACAAGATTAATAAAAATAAAAACTTTCGATCTGGTGTTAATTTTTATTTATCACAAGATTGGTACTTACAAGTAATTTTAATTTGATAATTATTGTCTTATACAAATCATTCCATCATAATATTTCTATGAACATGATTAAGATGTTGTAATGTAATATGGCTAAATTTTAAACCATACATTGGAAATACTTTTGTAATGTTTGTAGTTCAAATAAATATTTCAACAATTATTTTTGTTTCAATACATTTTGTAAATACAAAGACATTACTCACATCAAACATTTTTATTATTGACACAAGTATTACTCCTATGTGAATGAATATGATGAATATTGTAGCAATAAAGCAAACATTATCATTTCTTTAATTCTGTGTACACAAACCATGCATTTATTTCAAATGCATGAGATAAAAATGTAACAAATTGTTTGGTACAAAAGAATTGCTCCTATTGAAATGTATTAAGCAACCTAAACCATAATTTTAAAGGACAATACTGCTTTCTTTGTCCCATTTATCACGGTGAGAATGTGGTGGAGTATTTTCGCAGTCACCATTTGTGGTTGGATTCTTTAAGGAAACACTACTTCCCATTGGAATAAACTTGCACTGCTTTGATAATGATTTTAGTCTTGGAATATGTGAGACACGTTTTGGTATTTGACTCATTTTCTGATTTTTTGGGTCGATTAATGTATTTGCAGACTTTGATCTGCCATGACTTGTTTCAGTTTTGTTTTTCATACAAGACAATGGAGTCCTGGAACCACCATTACTTGTAGATTTCGATTTTTTTGGTGTACCATTTAATGCATCCGACTCATCTTCATAAATGAGAATACCATCCGAAGTTTTAACTTCACAATTAGCATTTTGTAAAACTTTTATGAGTAGATCATCAGACATGTCTTCCACATTTTCTTCAAAAGAATGTTCATCTTGCTTAGCAACTACAATAGGTGTTCTGTCAATACCAATTGATGGCGATCGTGGATCAACATCCAGAATTTTAAAAACAGGGACATTTAATGTTGTATTTGCATTTTTGCTGGGTGATATTTCTTTTTCTAATTTTATGTCATCATTACACTTTTCTACACTGTCTTTTGAATCTATGTTTTCTACATAATCAAAATTGGTCTCAAGCAGTTTAGTTGGAATAAGTGAAGTCTTGGATATATCATTTTCTATAGCTTCATTAGAAGCAGTAGATGACCCTAATGGTTCCTCATCTTTTAAACTGTCATTCATGCTCAAGTTGTAAAAGTCATTACAAAGATTTTTCGGTACTAATTCTGGACTTTCATAAGAATTTCTTTCATTACTATTTTCAAATGTATCATTTTGAAGGCTGGGGCTCCCATAACTGTCTGTTATTCTTGTCACATTTTTAATTTCATTTGAATTATCTATTTTTGAGGTAATTACAATAGGTGTTCTTTCAAAATCTTGTGTTGGAGATCTAGGATCAAAAGACTGTAAATGATTCTTTATGACTGCAGAAAGAATTGGATTATTGTGAATAAGTTTTTCATCACATTTATTATTTTCTAAAGTTTTTCTCAAATCCACATTTTTAGTGATGTTATGTTTGGACCCAGGCTTATTCTGAAATAAGGTTGCTATTGATTAATAGAGTAATTATTAAATACGATAAAGTGACATCAGAAGATGTGTTCAATAAAAATGAGATATTATAAGATATGGGAATTGTAAATGGTATATTCATATAAAATTGCGGAAGTACGTAAATATACCTGTAACGGAGTCCGAGTTATTTCTGGAGTCGGCGAGCGAGGATCAGGATTGCCGCCAATGTCCTTGTCAGAGTCGTTTTTTTGGATATTAGCAACTGTGTCGTGTCCAGTTTTACTATTAATAGTGCCCATTATTACTTTATTTATATAACTAACCACAATACGCGACTTTTAATATTCATATACTAACAAAGCATATTCGTTACAATAATAGTAAATACGCAATTACAGAAAAATATGAAGTGCCGGATCTAAAACTTAAACAAACTAATAACGGCTGCAACTGTCATTCTATTTTTAAAATCGTAGCCGTGGGTCGTAGGGTTACCAACTCTATGCAACAGATTAAGTAAAAACGTAATATTTCATTAGCAATGGATGCACTTAGTTACTAGAATTTTTATATTACTTATTTGTAAAAAGACGTGATCACTTCACGGTTTTTGTATAGTAACTGCACAAAACTTTAATTAATTGACGACTGTCAGTTTATATTTCAACAGGGCAACAGTCAGACAAACGTTATTAATTTGTCAGTGGCCTATTAAGCTTCTAAACTTAAGTTACGTACCTATATAAAGTATATTCTCTTTATAATAATAGTTTTAATATATGTATTATATATATATTTTCAACAGTGTAAAAGAATAAGCATTCTTACGAAGTACTTCATTTTGAGTGATGTAATTTACTTGTCACATTTAATTGTTTAAATTAACTGAACCAAAAGTGTGAATTCTTAGTATGTATATGAACAACAATTTTCAGAGTCATTAGGTTTTAGGCGTTACATATAGTTGCTAGGGGTTCTAACAATTAATAATTTAATAAAGAATTAAGTCCTAACCATCCAAAACTATAAAATTTACTTTATAATATTTTATAATGTCAAAATATTCAAATTATCTTCGGTTATGTCGTGGTTGGCACTGCAGTTCATGAGTCCAGGTTCCACGTCGACAAATGGCTACCGTATTCCGAGAAGATCTCCATCCAACAGCACATCTAACTCTGCACCTTGAACCTTCTAATAAACCCGGACTTAGTTCAACTGTTGCTCCTTTACAACTTATTCTTCCGTGCTCAGGCGGCTGTT
Source organism: Hebomoia glaucippe (assembly GCA_025727935.1). NCBI lineage: Eukaryota > Metazoa > Arthropoda > Insecta > Lepidoptera > Pieridae > Hebomoia > Hebomoia glaucippe. The sequence goes on from JAOSYY010000003.1 coordinate 3,999,403, forward strand.
GGGGCATACACCAATTTCGAGCTGAAACATGCAATTAATTTTATATATTATAAGTATAAATTCTTTAATTTATATATGTTTTTTTATCTAATGTTAATACTATAAAAGACTAATTACCATATTTTTTATCGGAATTAATAAAATAATTAATTTGTATAATATATTTCAAATATTGCGTTTAATTTTTACTTAATTTAAAAGTTACCTCTGCACGCTGGAAGGTTTCCTTCCCAATTAAGATCATCGCCACAAATCAATGTTTGAGGCCCTTTTAATTCCAACTTCGTATCTCGACACGTAAAATTACAAAATTTTGTTCGTTCATTGCAATGTACTTTTAATGTTTTTGGAACTGGGCAGGATTGTAAAATAACATGCACTTGTATTTTGCAAACTTGCAATGCCTGTGTAAAAAAGTTATTGATTGTTTAATCCACATGTATAATATGATCTCCACACTGACAGTAGATACATTTCAAATACCTATACCAAACGACAATTTAAAAAGAATCATTGGTTTTCTCTAGTACTTCAAATATCTGTATAGAATATACAAAAATGTAGGTAGGGTATTAACTAACGAATATTAAGCGTTTTTTCATAAAATTTTTCTTTGTTAAAAAGCAAGGATGTAAAATGACTGTCGCCACATATCGGTATTTTTTATTTTAAAACTTTTGCTCGAAACCAGAATCGTGGAGTATTAAAAAAAATAATTTATAACAATTTCTCTCTTTCATAAACTGACCTGATAATTGTACATTA
>JAOSYY010000003.1:4000267-4017823 GCA_025727935.1 Hebomoia glaucippe
TATAATATTTAGTTATTTAAGTTTTATACTGATGAAGTATAATTATAATAGTAATAAAATAAAAACATTTATGTAATGAATAATTGTTTAAACACCATATTTTTTTAATTCAATGTTAGGTTTCAAAAATTTTTGTAATTTAAAAATAAAAATACGTATGTTACAACAATCTAATTTCTGATATTATAAAGCCTAATCAAAAACATTGAACTACTTGTATTCACCCTTTCATTACTTTTAAATAAATAATTTAATGAGGTAGTATTCAACCTGAATCCAACGTGAGGCTCTTGATCATTTTCCTGAGACGACCAGGACGCTTATATTCGTCATCAGCTCTTACAACTTCTCGTCCTGGGTAAATGGCTGCAACCTCATGATTTATATTTTGGCCTTTAACTTCTTTTAAGTACGCATCTGACTGGTAGAAGAGTCGTGGATCTTCTCTCGGCTGGTTTAGTGGAAAAGTATCCTCAGAACCCGTCATTTGTTTCATTGAATGTCCAGTGTAAAACCTCGAATGTGTCTTATACCTGCTGCTGTAGTCTATGTCATTATCGTCGCTTAACAAATTATTATGTGTGTATCTTCGGTTTTTAATATTAGTTGTATGATACACTGGTGATAAATCGTTCGATATTTCTTCAGTTCTGTAAATAATAACTAGGTTTAAAAACAACCGGTATTTAAACCTGATAAAGTAACATAACTGCGATTAATGTCTTTTGATTTACAAGTATTAAGTAACATTTAGAAATTCGAATTTCTGTTAAGAAAAAAAAAATAATAAGTCGCAAAAGCTAGCAGAATTTCATCGATGGACAAGTACTTATATTGAGTATAAGTTAATTTAAATATGTAAACAAACAGGTCAGTAGTCAGCGGTAAGATATTCTAAATCCATTTGAAACAAGCTAGAGTGCCGTTACGATTATTATTGATAGATAAATGGATTGTATTTCTAAAATTGCACAAACACATTACAAATGCATCGAATTGCGTTTAGTATGTACACACAAAATCTGTGGAATGCGTGTAGAAATGAGCCGGGCTAACCTCGGCCCTCCTGACCGGAACAACTTTAGATGACCGTAATATGGTATAAATGGATTGTGGAGACGAGGTCGTATATTAGACAATATAATACCTACTTGGAGTTAGTTCAAATCCATTATCGACAATGACTCATAATATATTTGTTCTCTGTTAGTATTTCGATAGTATTGAGTGCGAATAAATTTTAATGAAGTGTTAGAGCTGTGACGAAGTTTTCAAAGCTGCTATTAACCAAAGCTCATGCGTCACCAACCTGTTGAGATTTATCTCCGCCTGTCGCGTACTAACACTGCCTAAAACAATAAAATCAAAAGTAACATCTTCAGTATCGCATTGGAAAAGATTTTCTAAACATTAAAACTTAAAGAATGTGTGGTTTAAAAATGTTGTCTAATTTAAATATACATAATTATAATTGGCGTAAATTAGCCCTGTGTCTGTATGAGAATACAAAGTTTTTATATACGAGTAATAAAATATAATTAGATTAAAACATATTTTAATTGGGTACGACACAAACTAAACTGAATTGACTGAAAACAATCCCTTATTCCCTTTTCTAGCAGTGAAGAACTCGCAAAAGATTTTGCTTTTAAACGTCTTTTTGCCTTTTATATTTAATGTATGAGATAATAATTACTAGTAGTAGTAGCCTCCGAGTGGTGTTAAAATTCTACACCAATAACCGTTTTTAGAACAAGCATCAAGCTAAAATTATCAAAACGTGTTTCCATAACCTTAGACTTCATATTGCTATCAAAAAGACATAAAAAAATTGAAATATGATGCTGTAAACTTAAGGTATAGGATGATAAGTGTTATAAATAAACATTTATCATATTGTATATTCATTAATGTCATATATATAAGAATACCGTACGCTAGAATATAATATCATTTGATGATATCTGATTATACTATTGTTATTATTAGTAGAATGATAGTTTCAGAATTAAGGAAAATATGTAAAACAAATATATAAGATAATTGATCGCCCTGTATTTTATAGTTAAGTTTATGAACAATTTTCTGTAGTTCAATTGGAATTATTTTCTCAAGTCGGCATTATTCCTCTGTTGCGGTACTGTGCATTTTACATTTGGTGATCAAAATGGTTATCACGGTTTTTATACGTTATACTATTTAGAGATTTTCATTTTTAGATAGTGTGGAAGACATCTATGTAAAACATTCAAATCAAGGTTAATCACAGTATTTGCTCTGCTTTCTATTTTGACGTTTTAAATAGAGGTGACAAAAATACATATTTTTACGTATGAGAAATTTATATTTTTAGATCAATAAAATAATTTTAAATATATTTTGACTAAGCTAAATAAGAATATTCCTACATTTAATTCCTTATAAAATCATGTATATAGTTATATGTATACTGATAAAGTGAAAAAGTAAAAAGAAAATAAAACGATCTTTGAACTATAAGAAGCTCATAGTTTTAAGCAAATATTTTCCATTTTAATCGTGTCGTAAACACTTTTCAGGAGGTTAATGGCGGATGTTCAAAATTTATTCAGGAGTGAAAGAGAAATTGTGTTTATGGTGTCTGTTTTAATTTTAAAATGTTGGTTCTACAATTTATTATATGTTTACGGGCCTATTCGTTTTACGGAATGATCTTGATTATCGTGGGTACGATTTTGTTATTTCTTTAAGCTTATAGTTCGTACATTTCTTAAGTTTCGATTGTAAAATAGGAAAATTTTATTTTAAGTAAAAGACTTCAATGGATTTCAAAGTGATATAGTACTGGCAATCCGCTTAGATCGTTATAACATATATAAGAAAATATGAAAAATTGTCTAAAATTATATTTAAACTTCGTCCGAGTTACGTGTCACGGATCAAAAATTGAAAGAAAGTCAAGAGCTGTAATCTGCGTTTGTATTTCTATGATTTTCCGAATATAAAAACAAATACATCGACAACACGTCATTGAATTATAATGTGATGTATCTGAGATGACTTCATCTATCATTGAGTCTCATGCTCGTCTATCGTCAATATTATAAAAAATAGCAGCCTCGTGCGTTCTCCGACACTTTAATATTAGAAACTTTTGGAAGTCTAAAAAGGGTATATTTTGTCTTCAGAGCTCAACATATTTGCCTTAAAAGTACGATATCCACATTTATCACTACACAAATTGTGTTCGTGCTATTATTTTGATCGATCCAATCAAAACTGCTTTCTTGCTTGCGATGTTTTCTGCAAAGTGTTTATAGATTTTGCCTTGGTTACACTTAATAGCAACTAATAGATACAATAAACACAATTTGAAACTATAAAATTGTTGTCTACACGTGTCAGTAAAAGAAGAGAATTTTAATGTACATATTATCATATCATTTGCTAATATGGATAGAGTAACGTAAATGCATAACGCATTTATTAATAAATAGGAATACATAATGATATCATCACTTTAAATAATTATGATCAACGTAATAATTGTTATATCCAAAGATCTTTATAGTTGAATACAATTTGATTATATTTTGTGATCAATGCTTTACACTTTTTGTAGTGGTGTGTAGGCGTACATATGTTCTAGTGTACAACATATTTACATTAATTATTAGATTACTATGAGATAATTGTGTTTATTTTTACTAATTAGCAAACAAGTACGCACATATTGTTATAATTATGTGCTAGGAGAATCATATCGAAATTACTAAAGAACACACGAATAATATAAAAAATAACCGAAAATAATATATTTAGCTTATAATATACTGAAATATCAATAATATAATTATAAACTTAAATAAATGAAAATTTAAAATTTGGAAAAATATAAATGAGAATTGAGACTAAAATATCATTAAATAAGGCAAATAAATAGGCATTATTGCAATAATTAAAATAATATTTACAGACAACATATTTTTTTAATAATAAGAAAAATATCACTATGTAATTATGTATATTACATAAATAAATAAAACGTAAATTAAAATAATAATAATGACCTTACCTAAACCAGTGAAAATGAGAAGAACGCAGGTAAAATACATTTTGGACAAACACTCCCGTTCCCTAAACAATATATTCGGAACACAGATTTCAGAAGTATCTTGCAATCGTAGGCAAAGACTCGGCAAAGGCAACTGATGTTTATTCCGCGTTTGCGCTGGTCTCGGAGTGCTTTAGCGTGGGTGGCGCACTCATACGACACAGGTGCCAGAATAACATTTATTACGCTTATATAGGAACGTTGTCGGGAGCAGAAGTTTACAAATTAGAACGTCAAAACTTCCGGATAAAATTTTAGATACCTATTTGAACACGTAGATATTTTGAGGCGAAGACATGTCGTAATTTATTTTACCCAGCTTCTGCCAGCGGCTTTGCTCGCGTTCATTTCGATTTTTAAACATTGGGATACATTAGACTTTCAGTAACTAAAGTATTTTTTTATAATATAATATAGCCTTTCACGATAAATGTACTATCCAATACAGAAAATTTTCAAATCGCACCAGCCGTTCCTGAGATTAGCGGGTTCAGATTTGAATCTTTAAATCTAAACAAAAATGTAATAAAGCTGAAGAGTTTGTTTTGTTGAACCCGCTAATCTCAGGAACGGCTGGTGCGATTTGAAAATTTTCTGTGTTACTGAAAGTCAAACTTAACAGATGTTAAATTTCTAATACATAAAAAGTAAGCCCTGGACTAGATACACTAATGCCTAAATTAAATAATACCTTTTTATAATTTATTATGCTATAATTTTTCCAGTGTCAAACAGACCATTTCCAAACGACACTAGTGGGCAATTGTCTCTTGACATTTTTATGATTTACGGAGTCCTTAATATGTAAGTATGCAATAAATAACAAAAATTATTTAAATTAAATAACGCATAATCCAAGTATACCATCTTAAATTGGCTGACCCATTAAAGGCTAACGATTTATATCAATAGGACCTTGTTATAACAAGACATCAATCAATTAGAGAAAAAATCGTTAATCTGTTTACGACATTTATTGAGACACCACTACGATTCACAAACACGACAACAAAGACAGCCATTGTAAATTAGTACTAACAAGTCACACACAGACCAACAGATATTATGGACATAAGTTGTAGATGCTATACAAGTTTATTGCAAGTGTGATAGCAACAAGGATGATAAGGTGGATTGGGGCAAGTAAAAGCTTGGCACGGAGGAACCACCGGGCAGCATTCACCTGGATACCAGACTGTGCGGGCGTATCTTCCACTTGGCCTAGTACAAGCTCCGTGGTTGAAACAATGAGCTTTGCAAGGGTAATCGTAACAGCAAGCCCTGCAAATTGTCAAATACCTACTTATAAATCCTGTTTGGTATTACAACATTTTTACTATTAATTCTTAGGCTTTTAACACACTACAACCGGTGCCAGCCTTTAAATTTAAATTGTTTCTCTCATATATTTATATTCTCAACTAGGTTTTTTTATAAAAAAGATATAAAAGTAAAATACAAATACGTAAAAAAATAGTATAAAAATAAATTTAAGTTGATTTATTATTATGAACTAGGAGTGCTTCTTGTTCCATGGCAACAAAAAAATACCCTAAGTTACTCTTTATAACAATAGCTCTGTCAATAAGTATCGTTAACGGTCCAACGGCTTGAAAGATTAAGTGGAATAATCAGTTAGAAATTCCCAAAAATTGTATTTACATTATAAGTACGGAATATGCAGTAACAATTATTTTTATATTACGTACAAATACACTTTAATTCTATATATTGGTATAAATGTAACTAATAAATTCTAAATGACATTTACCGCAATACAGTCTCTTAAATGAGAAAATCTGATCTTACCTTTCAGCTGGGGCGTTAGTCGGTCCGCTGGCATATGGCGCGGACTCTCTTTGAAAGGGTTGCGGTCTCGGCTGGCCACAACGAGGTCTCTTATAATAGACGCTATATTCGCCCCTTACAAACCCGTACCGTGGGCAAGGGCGGAAGCTTTCAAAACCACGTGGTAGCACTGACATGCTTGTGAATCGTAATGATCTAGAAAATTGTCTGAAAATGTAAAACACATTAGACCACGATAAATATCGATTATTTAATATCTCACGTAAATTTTACCTTTTTTTTCTAAATAAAACTATAGTAATTTGCTGTTTTTATTATTTTTGTATTTTATAACAAAATTATTTTTAAGGGTTTTATTTCATTAAATATAATAAAGAAAAAACAACAGAAGTGTATTTCTTTTTTTGTTTGACAGAACGTTCTTTAGAGGTTTTATTTTATTTACATTGATATGCATCCTGAAAATACTATAGTATTTATAGTTGTCCCAGAAAATATCATTTCGCCACTTAAAATTAGGGGTAGATTGTAGAGAGGTGAAAATTTTATATATATGTGTTTATTTTTATATGTTGTACCATAAATAAAAACAAAAAAATGTTTAAAAAATTAGGGGCGAACTACCCTTAACATTTTGGGGGATGAAAAATAGATATCCGATTCTCAGACCTACTAAATATGCATATAAAATCTCATAAAAATTGGTCGATCCGTTTCTGAGTAGTTCAATTACGCTCATCGTGATAATAGAATTTTATATATATTAGATATGTATTATTTTATGTTTGTTCAAAAAAACTGTCGCTCTACTAAAATTAATAGCACAGTCGCACGTTGAAGATGAAATTATGTTTGCCTACGTTATTCCTTAAAATAATACTGTACAGTGAAATTCCTATGAAGTTGGTCCAATTCTTTCGATTTCGGATTATCTGGAACGAGCAAACTTATGGTTCTCATATATGAGGAGGGGTCGAAAAGGTGTGAGAACGGTATACCTTTAACACGCTTTTTACAGGACCAAGACAAATCTTTTTTTTTGAAGAGCGATTGAAGCCTTGGACTCGGTGTTTAGAAAGATTCAGAGACTATGTAGAAAAACAAAATATTAAGTTATTAATAGTCATTATATGCTGTCCCATTCTCACTACTTTTTGATCTCTCCGCGTAAGTACTATATATACTTTCACGTGTATTTCGAAAAAGCGATATCACAAACTAGCTCTTAATTTTTTTTATACATAGCTGATTATTATAATGACAAATGAAGTATAAAAAAGCTTTCTCCCTAAATAGCTAATTAATTACCCAATAAATTCACGGCACCCGGCGCTTTTAAATTAAAAACTATTGTGTTAAAAAGATATCAGGCCAACATCTATTACAACTCTTTTAGAAACTATTTATATGCTAAATTTTATAATTAAACTTCAATACTAGTTATCTTCGTCAGGTTCATAAATTTCTCATATTGTAGAACCAGTGTTTTTGGCAAATATTTCTAAAACCCTGAAACATGACTTTTGTATTTATTTTAAACTGTCTGTGCAGTCTATTCTCAGAAAGTACTTAGCGAATTTTGCCGTAATTTTCATTCAAATCCGATGTCAAAGACGTAAGTTATCAAAATGTAATAATATTTTCTCTTAATCATCTATTCACATAATAAATCTTAAACCTGGTGTACTTAGATCCAATGTGTTATCCAAAAACAATATGATGGACAACTAGAACTCATTCAGTTCTAAATCGACATGAACGTGAGCACAGACGCGGGCATTTTTAAATAAGTACGTTTTCAAATATGACAAAGTTTATTAACATACATTTCACTTAGCATTTTATAGTTACTTAAACCAAAGACATGAACAGGAACAGCACATTCTTCAACAAGTCTTGAGGCTAGTACCGTGGTGTCCAATAGCGATCACTGCTTTATCAAATGCGGCGATAGGGCGTGGTGGTTGACCTACAGCTAGTATGGCATCTGCAAATTGGAAATCACAATCAGCTATGTTGGTTAGATATCTTATTTCCATCTTGCATGACATTATCCATCATAAAACTAAAAAAAATGTTAAAACCATGGCAATGTCGAAAGCTATGGGTACAGTTAGAACGGTTGGATTTTTCAATTACGAATTTATTACAATCAAACAAAAGCATGCGTCACCATTATTAGCAATTACTGTGGAAATTACACGTGTTACACATTATATAAATAGAGGTTAAAACTCTAGACAGTGCTAATCAGACAGACCTATATTCTTGATTTGGTCAACTACTTCAGCATAATTTGTAGTTATTAGATTTATGTGTAAATTATTATACTGTCAGAATAGTCAAATAATGAAATTGACTTATAAATGTGAAGGGCAATTGGCATCGTTTCACTGGATATGTGCTACTTGACTGTAAACTGTGACGAGGGAGCCAGTTCCACCGCAGCAGGGCGAGGGTCTGCACGGTGAACAGCAAGGTGCAGGGCATCCACCACATCTGAAATTGTACGTCGTAAACTCAACAGTTACGGATTCAGGCTTAAGCCCGTAATAACTAGGCACAGAATAAGCAACTCATGAGGGCCGCCAAACTTGAATGGAAACTCGTCAAAATATATTCATGAAAGTAACATTACGATAAGGAACCAGTTTATCTTCAAATAACTACCAATCAATATCGTGGTTAATAAGCAATGATGATATTTTGTACACTAACCGCTATAACATTATCTAGTAGGCTCTAAAAATGTACAAAATCTATGCACTTGATTCAGTATACCGTAATTGGAAAAGACATGTAAGAACAGCTAGTACGAGTATATCTGCAGCTGGTCAACAGATTTTCATAAATTATAGCAATATTTCGTTTAGTGTAAAATATACTCACTGTATTTCAGATGCGATTGTTTGTAATTTATTTATAATCTCCATACGGTTACACATTTTGCTTATTTTAAGAATTTTATTGACAAAAATACTAGATAATTTCGCAATAGGCCAAAATTGTTGAGATCGATACTATCTATCTTATGGACTAAAATATAAAATAGATTTCAATTGTTTCAGTGACATTATTTTTTAATTGTGACAGATTATATTTTAAAAAAAGTTTTCATTGCTTTAATATTAAAATATCCAAAAACGAAATGATTTATTTTTATAATACATCTGATAATAAAAAGGCACTTACGGTTTATTAAAGTTTTGAGTTAATTATACGAAGGCGCACATGAAGGGTAATGCGACTGAATCTAAAAGAAATTCAGAATAGGAAATAAAATACAAGTCTATTAAAATTATTAGGCTATACAAATGTAACAAAATCTTAATGTAATAATTATAAAACAACTAAACAGTAGTTATAATATTACAAAGAAAAATTTCTAGATGTTAGAACATTTCAGAGATTTTTCAGAACCTTTATATGTCCATAGTTTTATCATTTCAACGTGAACTACTCGACAAAGTTTTATGAAACATAGCTTTGCTGGCATTTTCTTTGATATAATATAATAGAAACTAAACTGATGCTGTTTGGATCATATGGAATTCAAATATATTATTTTATATGGGACCTATGTCTATAATGGGTGTTTCGAGCTGATCAAAGTCGGGTCCTACCTACGACAAGTATAACAATAAATACATACAGGCCGTTGAAAATTGATTAATTGATATCTGACTTTCTTGTCTTGACTATTTAGCAGCATTCCTGGGTAACTTGTAGGGCGATAGTCAAAAGTACTATCGTGGACTATGAGTGGCCGGCGGAGAGTTACTGGATCCATACCACATGGCAAACATTGCAGACCCTATTAATGTACAACTTTTATTGCAGTTAGTTATTATTCGCAATTATTATTATTACTCGTAATAACTGGTCTCTTAGTACCTTTCCCGGCAAACATGTTTTGCTAAATAATTTATTTAGTGCTATTAAAAATTGGGGTTGGTGATAAATGGGTGTAAATTTAGAGTGGTATTCATTTTCTAATATCACATCATAAAATATTTCAAAAAAATATAAAAAAAGCAGTTTGGGCTAGACTATCCTTATTACTTAAGGGTAAAAAACAAACTACGATCGATTCTCATACCTACCAAATATACATATTAGATATCATAAAAATTAGCCAAGCTGTTTCGGGGAAGTATTGTTGTTTTCAAAAAATAAACCTATTTCTTGAGTATATTTATGATGAATCAAAAGTTACTGTTCACTTACCTTTACAGGATAACAAGGGATGCAATCCCGAGGTTCTTTGTAACTGGGTAGGTTAAGGATTGGGCTACACATTTTGATTAAAATTTAATTGATTTACAATATTTTTATAACTTTATCTTCTATAAAAAAGGACGTAGAATTTTGAAGTAAACTTGAAGGCCATGCATATTTTTTAACTTCTGTAGTTAAAAAGAAGTTTTTACGTCTAAAGTCAAAGATAGGTGTTATATCACGTATACGCATGTTTTCTACTGGAACGTGTACGCTATTATTAATAAAAATCCAATTGTAGTGATTTATTTTAGCGGTAAGATATAACATACGCACAAGTTAAGTGGGATAGACTAAAATGTCCGGTCCATTACTTACGAATGTAGAAATACGATAAGTTATTGCAAGACAAAAGTACTTACCGGGTGCTTAAAGCCCCTGTTGCAGACATGTATTCAAAATTTGACCGCAATATAAGTTTAAAATATGTATAGTAGTAGCGTTAGAATTAAGTATTAGATCCAGATCAACTGACGTTTGCTATAAGTATAATATCATTTATCAATATACAACATCATGTATTATTGTTTACAACCAAAATGACTCTAGTTTTATCATTTCACGTATCGTGTATAGCAACGCTCAATAAATCATGCAAATACTGCATTTAGATATGTTTTAAAAATTAAATATTTAATAAATATACAAAATTTATGCGGAATTCTAATTTATAAGTTTCCACAACGCGTAGAAAATCCAACCCGATTTAAAATGTTTTGTTTTTCAAAACTGGTAGGCTTCGATATTATTATAAATAGTCTAATTTGAAAATATAGTGCCCATTTGGTCAACTAACCAACTAAGATCAGGTTTTAATAAATTTTAAGTTTCATAAATTAGTACAAAATGTCTGGTTGTGGACCACCTCAGTGCGCATCTCCCGTTTGTTTACCATTCCCGAGTTCCAATTGTGGCCCAGGACCTTATTTGTGCCAAAATAATATACCACCGACACAGCGATGTTACCCTGTCAATCCGTGTATCAACATCTACAGTTGCCATACCCAAATTATGTAAGAACCAGAGCAAGAGAATTCAATATAAGAAGATGTATTGTAAATACCTTCAAGCATTTAGACTGTCATTCTGAATAAATTGTTTTTAGAGAAAATTCTTTTAATTATATGTTAGTATATCTGTGTATGTGTGTATCATATAATTCTAATAAGAAATGTAAAGAAATCTTAAGTTTGCTGCAATGCTAGAAAAAACGTATCACATTTATAAGACTGCCTACTGTTGTTTTTAGAATATAATGCAATTAATACTTTATATTATAGCAACAATAAATCTTTTGGTTAATAAGTTAAGATAAATTAAATATTTTTTTATTAATTTACAAATTTATTACTTATTTTCATAAACTTATCTTATCTTGAAATCTATGTGTATAGAAGCAATAAATATATCTGTTAATTGATTTTTGAACACGTTATCACATTAAACTTTTGTAAATACCTAATTTATTGAACTTTAATCTTCGTATATCGTATCAAGTAATAAAGTCGGTAGTCCATGTGTTATCAGTAATAAATTTTTTTCTGATAATTTTGAAAAAGAAATATTAGCTCTAGGCGGTCTTATATTAAAGTAATTTCTTACGCCGCTTATGACTCGTTGAAAATACATTTTTAGCCTTATAGGCTACAATTTTCTTCACATACAGTTGTCATTGACAGAACATTTTTAACTACATATTTTACATTCAATATCTGCATTTAAAACTATTTCTGTTAATAAAAGACCAGAAACAAACAAAACACTTTTCATTAGATAATTAAATCGTTACAAAACAAATATAAAACCTATTTTACAAATTCAATGAACTAGCGAATCTACACCAGCGGGACAGGCACGTGATAGCAAGGGTTAGGCATTGGACCCTGTAAAAATAAGTATATAAGTGCCATGTTTGGATGCTTTGAAATAAAATAATTAGATAAATATCATTGAAGTGATACTCAGTCATATAATGAAGTTGAGATCATATCACTTGATTAACTGCATACTTGTCTGTTGATAATTACGATAATTTAATAGAAATAATAACGTTATTACCTGATTGACAAAATTATTCACTGTATAGCGCACATTTGGATTTTTTCTTTGGAAACACTCCTTTGGATAACCTGATGGCCTTTTTTGAAAGACGCTGTCGTGTACAATCAATGGTCTTCGGCGGGTCACGGGATCCATCTCACAATCTGGACATGAGCTTCGAGTAATCGGAAGACATGGGTAGGGACAGGGTGGAGCTCTAGGACATATTGGACGTTGCTTGGGAAGAATAGGTGGCGGACATTGAGGATTACAGCAAGGTAAAACTGGTTGGTAACATCTAATTGGTTCTACACATGGCACTACCTGTAAAATACAATGGCGATTCACACAATATTTTGAAAATTAAGTATAATTAAAGCAAACTAAACGTAGTATATTACGCCGAATTTTATAATGTTATTAGCTGATCCAGCAAACGTTGTTTTGCCACATAAATATTTTTTTGACTGTGGAGGGGTGAAATTTTGAGACTGTATGTATTTTTATATGCTGTATCTTAGAAATATTAAAACAAAAAATTTCGTCCAATAATGAAAGAAAATTTAAGGGTGAACAACCCTTATCACTTAGGGGTATGAAAAATAGATAGTAGCCGATTCTCAGATCTACTGATTACGCATATAAAATTTGGTAAAAATCGGTAGAGCCGTTTCGGAGGAGTATGGGAACGAACATTGTAACAAGAATTTTATATATTAGAAATAATGTAATGTAATACTCACCGGCGGCGGGTCACAGGGTTCAGGTGGAGGGCAACAAGGAATAACTGGCGGACAACAGACGGGCTTAGGTGGAGGATATGGAGGTGGATCTGAAGGAGGGCACCTGCGAGGCTTGCAGCATGGAAGCATCGGTACTATTGGAGGAACATAATCGGGTATAACGGGAGCTGGACATTGCCTAAATGTGGGTTTACAGGTACAAGGGGGACATGGTGTGCAAGGTACTGGAGGAGGACAACACGGTTGGCAACATGGTGGAGGTAACGGACAATTGAATCGACAAGGACCTGTGCCACACGGCAATATAGCCGGGCACGTTGGGCAAAAGGAGCACATAAAATTTTTATACTTTTGATTGTCACGAACTAACAATATTACTGATTTTTAATTGGTTTTTATTAATTTGTGTTTTACTTAAATTTTTATTTGTTTGTCAATTTTTACAAAATAAACTTGTTTTTAAAAAAGGAGATATGAAATTGGCACATGTTCAATTTTTCTTTTTCTGTCTTCTTTTAGAAATCGCCAGTGCTTTGACGGATGAAAAAGGAAAATTTTTGAAAACAAAATCATTCAACTATCATAATTATGTCATTCAATCAATTTGCATAAATTCAAAGTATTTTTTTTATAAAAAATTATAAAAGTATTTAAAAATGAGTGCACCTTTTTATAGCTACGATCCTTGTGTGTGCACGGGCATGCCCTGCGGAGCCTGCTATCCATACTCCACAAAGCCTTGTGCAGCTTCTATGAATGATTTGGGAAAATGTTCTGTGTGCCCAGGCGGTGGATGTTCTCCTTGTCCGGCTCCAGTCAGACCTTGTCCTACACCTTGTCCAGCTCCTCCAATTTTACCATGTTTACCTCCATGTCCACCCTGTGATAAGGTTGGTATTTAATGCATTCAGCTAATATTACTAACGGAGTTCAATGAATGTGTGATTGTAATTTAAGTTCTATTGGCAACAACGCGAACCATTTGTCGAAACATTATTTAATATTAACAATGTACGGCCCCATTTATAAAAACTATCAACCCACTATAAGATTGCAATAGAAGACTTACTGGACTGTTGTTCAAAAATGACATTTATAAGAGCTAAAGTTCTTTAGCGGGGTTTTAGCTTGTTGGAACGAACCATCAGATCCAAATGAATGTATTAAGAGATTTCTTTTATAAATAAGGCCGTTTATTTGTATCACTCACTCATGAACGTTTTATATAATTTCAAGCTATGTTTAGCTTATGTGTCCTGGGTCTCATAAAGGTTCATATTTCCTATTTATAATTGAAACGATGTTTTGTTACAGCCGGCAACTCCGATACCGGAACCAGGCGTGTATTGTGACAGCGTCGCTATCCCGTGCTGCCGACCCAACCGTTGCAAACCCTGTCCGTGTTATTCTTGCACAGAACCCGGTATTTGTTCTCCGAAGCGTTGTAGCCACCCCGGAGTGCCAGTCTGTTGTGGTTGTTGTGGTCCATGCATGCCTATTTGGTAACTGTAATTAAATGTTTTACGTGTAAAAAGTGTATTTATTGTAGCAAGTATGAATTGCCTAATAAATTATTTCCTGATATACTAAATAAACCCCCTTATTAAAATATACAAAATTCCGTCGGTAATGATAAAACATAAGATAGATAAAGTTTAAAGATAACAGCTTGAAAAATAATTGTTACAAAAACATTTCCATACTGCACGAGTGCATGTGTATAAGTATTTAATAGTTGTATGGCCCTTTGACGGCGTACGGCTCAATATTATCATTCCATCATCATTAAAATTATTTTTAGAATCACTAATTACGAATTTTAGCTTCAGCCTACGTAACATTAAAAAAAATTAACATAGATGAGAAGTAGAGCTAAGAACCATTGCGATTATACAATAAGTTTTTATACACAGTTGAAACAAAACAAACGCATCATAGTCGAGATATTTTTAAGTGCTCCAATGCCACAGACAAGTAGACACATAAAAAACTCATCATCTCTATTTTCGTTAAAAGCAATAATAGACAACAAAAGTGAAATAGGGTTTAATTAAGGTACCGATTTCTTAAAAATATGAATAATCTAATTTATCATCTGTGGATTTATTAAAGCTTTTAAAAAGTTTTTGATTTATATTCTGTACGCAGGGGGGTATTTGTCATCTTTTTGAAATTTTTAATGAAAACAAAAAATTCATAAAAAATATGGAAAATTCAAAATTATTACAAGTCGTTAAATCATAAATCTTACAATATGATTCACCGCCGACTACTCTTGAAACATCATGCTTTATTAAGACAACATATTGCAGATATTTGTTTTCCTAAAATGCAGTACGGTACAAATCCGTGTGATGAGGGAAGCAAAGATAAACCGCCATGCCCTCCATCTCCTTCCATATATGAAGTAATATTCAGTTTCAATGATTAACTTATTAGAATCCTTAATAGTAGAAATCGATATTTTATGAATAAACTCAAACTATTTTTTATTTATTATAAAAGTATTAAAGCTACATATATTTCCGCCATAAAATTTCCTAACAGAATTAAAATAGGTTAAAGAATTAATGGTGTTAATATTGTATCCTCGTTAACGACATACTGTTCTGAGTATTAAAATATATTAATATATTTTTCAAGGTCCGAAAATTTGGTCACAATCTACCAACTGACTCCGTAAAGCCTTGTTTTGAACCTTTATCAGGCATTCCGACTGGCATATTTAGATGTACTGCAGGAGAGGTTTGTATATATCACCAGATAAAGCTGAAAAATTTTTATTTTTGGTTAAACGCGATTATCTCAGGAACTACTGAACCGAATTGTACAATTCTTTCGTTGATATTTAGCCTATATATCAATTAATGTATGTTTTACGATTAATAGGAGCGGTATTAATGAGAAACGTTGAAATAATAGGGGAAAGTTCATTACGTTAGAGAACTTTCGTTGCATGCGCTCAATCCAAGGTCAAAGTTTTGCAATAATCATGGGAATCTATGAAATTAGATTCCTCTTTAACGTCTGAACCGATTTTAATGAGATTTGTTGTGTGTTCAAGTGGATTCAAGAATGGATAGATTTATAATTTAATCCACTACATCATTTTTGAATTTATTAATTTCAATATTATTTAATTATTTAAATATTATGATTTTTTCTAATTTTTAATAATCTTGAAATATTTCTAAGACTAGTCCGGTATAGTATGTCTTGTTTTTTAGGCGTGCTCTCTATAACTTTTCTATTGGTTTCTTATATGACATGGACAAAGTTGAAAGCGACTGCTAGTCACTATAACGTATCTACGTTACGTTTATACGTTACTGGCTGACCCAGCAAGCGTCGTTTTGCCGCATAAATATATAAAATCTTGGGGTAAAAATTTAGGGTTGTATGTATTTTTATATACTATTCATAAAAAAGTAAAAAGAAAAAATTTTGTTTAAAGAATAGAAAATTAAATTAAGGGGTGGTCCACCCATAATATTTAGGGGGATGAAAGATAGATAGTAGCCGATTTTTAGACATACTGAATACGCATAAAAAATTTCATAAGAATCGGTCGAGACGTTTCGGAGGAGTATGGGAACGAACATTGTGAGACGAGAATTTTATATATTAGATTATTTAGTTATTTGAAAATATGGAAACTATAAAAAAATTTAAGTCAACAACCCATGATAATTGCATCATCTCTATGAATAAAACATAAAATATCACTATTATAAAATTTCCAGTATTGGATAAAATAACGATTAACAATGTTATCTATGTATGTAGAATTTTAGATAGTACTGTCGGGCTTAAAAAGTAATATATGATTTTGATGACTCTGCTGAATCTATGGAAAAGTACATTGTGTTTCGCAACAGAAGATATAGATACTAAAATCTAATCATTGTATAGACGAAATTGAAAGTTAATCCAAAAAATATAGCTTAAAAAGAATGCAAAATATTTTCGATTAATCGCATTGTCTATCTTTAGATATTTTCTATTTCATGATTCTCAATTTTATCAATGTTTTTTTCACAGATACTTGGAAGAGGAGCCTGCAAATGCTCGTACTATCAAAATCCAGAATATTTTTCTTTTCATCATATGACTTTTTACGATCTTCACCTACTTTTAAGGCCACGTCGCCTTCCTAGTGCAAAAACTGGCAGAAAAAAATAGATTTTTGAAATATGCTATAATACAAGTACAATGTAAAATTTGAACATAGAACTATTAATCAAAAAAGGTGAGATTATTTTATACTCTAAACTAGCTTTTGCCCGCGGCTTCGCTCGCGTTCGTGTCTATTTTGTCAGCCACTTCTAGCTGTATATCTAAATATAAGTTAGAAACTTTGTTTTCTTTTACGCTTGCTATTCATATGTAATACAATAAATTCTCGTTTAATTTACTTAATCCTTTAAGGAATAGAATATCTTTACACATACATAATTGCTTTTTTAATACAACAAATCACGGCACAGCACACGTAATAATTAAAAAAAAAATGCCTTTTTCTAATCGTCAGTTGAAACAAAACCATAATGTAGACAAAGACATGACAGACGAGATAAATTTGATCCTGCGGAC
>JAOSYY010000003.1:4031230-4051195 GCA_025727935.1 Hebomoia glaucippe
TTCCTAACAAAAATACTTTGGAAACAAGCATAAGATTTAAGCTCGCGTAACCGAATCCTTTATTTCCCAAATTTAATACCAGTATGCTACTGAAAGTTTTGCGAATGATTTGACAATATCAATTCATATTTAAGGTACTTAAAATACTTTTTGTAGAGATATCAAAATATAAGATATACTTACACAAAAACTAGTATATAATAAAACTACATATTAACTCAAGTTTTTAATTCACAATTTATTCTTTACGCGCACAGATTTTAACACAGTTTCATTACTAAAACTGGCAATCCTGCCCCAGGATCTGTATCACTTGCTAATCCGCCTCCAGCTTTCCCAGTCGAACAACCTGACAACATTTTATTGAATGAGTGTGAGAATTTTTATTTTCTCGCCCGATTGGTAAGGGCCAGGCGCATTAGAACCACCACCGCCAGTGAGAGGATTACGTCCAGGTTGAATGCCCGGGGCCGCCTCGAAACAGTCCGCTTTGCAAGGCGCATCCCAAACACATGGCGGTGGCGGTTGCCAATGTACACAGCCAGGTCGGGTACAAACTTCTTTTGGGGCCTTCGTTTGAGGTTTACGAGGACGACCACCGGGCCCAATAACTACTTTTTCGTCTTTTGACGCAACTTCTTTATTATTAAATTTATTAATAATGCTTTCTAAGGTCTTTTCATCAAACAAAAACATGGAAGGTACGTTAGGAGCTTGGCCAGAACTGCAACAACAATCTTTGCTACCCGGATTTTTCTGAATATAAGATGGATCTGAGAATGGTGGACACTTACAGCATTTAGTTGTCTTATCAGCCTGAGCATCAGGAATTATTCCTTTGAGTTCACAAACAATGAATCTCTTTCCACCACCGCCAGACCCGCTTGGATCAGTAGATGTTCCAGTTCCACCACCTTGAGCTCTATAATGTGCCGCCAGAGGCGCAGGATCTGCTAGACCCCTTGCACGGGCTAATTGACTTGGAGCACACAAAGGATCGGGGAGAACAAGGCATGACGGTTCACCTCCACAGCCTGTTCGTCTACAATCATGTTGTAGACCATTACGTTTAATACAATGACAACTGTAATACATTATCCCACCACGAAGCTCACGGCTTTTCGTTCTTTTAAGTTGATTTTCCTTCTCATTTTTTTCAGCGCCACTCTCCTCCGCATGAGGTGTTGCATCATTGGACTTTCCTTTCTGCGGACAAATAAGTCTTTAGTCTGAGTTAGTAAATGCCTCTCTCCCCGCCCGCCGTGATTTATTTAATGAAATTAAATTACCGATGCCCTCAGCAGTGAGACGTAGCAGCGCTTTTCATTTTACTACCATTGTGATATTAAATCAAAGTCACTAAAACGGGTCACGTAGGTCTTCCCGGGGGGTGGGCGTCGAACACACGGCGGACAGGGCGGCGGACAAGGCTTCGGACAGCAGGGACCGTCTCTGCATAAATAGCGAATAGAGCCTTGCTGGAAGAACTGGCAATCTTGAAGACCATTGCGTTTGAATGCCGATCTCGGAAGACACTGAAGCTGCACATACATTAAAATTGTAATAAAAATACTTTCGATGAATTCCGAACAACAAAATGTCTAAATTCAATATCTATTCAAAAATTAGATTCGCCGTGTATACGTATATAGAGAATGTCATAAGAGAAAAATAAGGTATGCCTTATATGACCTTATGTACGGATATAATGCAGCTTGCCGTGTAAACGTAGAATTTGTTTACTTATTTTTCCAATACTCGAATCAGTAGGTATATCTATTTAAGCCCATGAGGCTTAAATAGATATACCTACCTATGATAAGGATTAGACAATTCTATCGATTATTATTTTAATATATGTGAGTCATGTGATTGTGAGATATGCGTGTATGAACTATAAAATAGAATATCAATCAATATGTTGCACACTAGTTTTGCTCTAATCCAGGAATCATTCCGAGTATTTTTAATGTCCACGAACCAGTATTCTACCTAGTACTATTCTTTGATGTGATCGTAGCAGCTAATATACTAAATCATATACCTACTCTTAAGATTTAAATCGCTGTACTACTTACTGGGGGTCCGCAATCCTCATACTTGTAACAAACCATAGGACCACATGGCGTACACCTAAAAATTAGGTAATTAATTTTTGTTGAATAAACGGTACCATTTGAAATACGTAGGTTTTTACATTTAATCATACTTACATTTTACTGCTACTGGTTAATTAATATTATTTATGTGTAAGGAGGAGATAAGACTTTTTTATTTTACAGATTTTTATTAATTTTATTTTTATAATTCAATATTCACTTGGAATTTAGAAAATTTTTTTAGAATATACTTTTATAAAATTTTCATGTGCATTTCTCGAAAGACAATAATCTTCTGTCACATCATTCTTCTATCATATTTGAATCTTGATTTTATTTTGTTTTATTGCTTGCCAGTGTTGTTAAAATGTAAAGGTATTCATCGATCTTAGTGCATCTTTTTAATAAATGTTTTTCCTCATTTTACAAATACTATACAATGGTTCTGCATGAGGATTGGCACGGTGTTTGCCGCAAGCTATATTAGCTGGTCTGCAAAGTGGAGCTGGTAAAACCTGGCAAAGGGCTGAAGCCTGGCAGCCACTCCTTCGGCAGTCGTACTGCAACCCGTTGCGACGTAGACAGTAACAATCGGTATAAAGTATTCCTCCTCTTAATTCTCGGCTCTTACAGCATTTTAGAGGTGCACATGTTTTATTACGACCCATAATTGCTTTTATTTAAATGAGATATCTAAATAATATATAAAGAATTATGTTTACTTTTATACAAAAAATTTGGATTACATAATTTATTCAGAGATATTTGAAACCACTAACAGCAAAAAGCATTTATAGCTTAGTTTCAAATTTTAGTTGGTCATGGTACATTTTTATTTTTTAAAATTTAATGTTACGGAATAAATAATATGCCTGACACTTTCTGCTCCAGATTGCAAATCAAACTTTGTATCATAAATAGGGATTACGCAGTAAATGATAAATGATTCAAATGAATATAAGTATTAATAATGAAACTTTGAATTCTGTGGATAGTGAATATTTTCGTTGTAGATGATCGGGAAATTAAAATAAATAATAAATAAATTATTGCTACTGTAAAAATGACAGTGTGTTTATTTATTTAAATTTAAAAGTCAAAACTGCAAATATACTGGTATACGTGCTTTAATTATGTATTAGTAGAATTCTAATTATTTTAAAAGTAACGTGTCGGTGGGTCTGTGACCCAAAAGATAAAATTGATGAGTATGTCATTACCTTTACTATCCTTTTGTAAAAACTTTTTTGCAAAATTCTTTGTTATTTATAACGTCAACCGTAATCTTCTTCCATTTTCAAAAAAAAAATTGTATTTAAAGGCGTCGCGAGAAGTTTCTGCAGTAGTTCAGAAAAATCCCCGGCGTTAAATAAACCTAAAAAAGCTAAAAAAATCATATAATAACTCAAGTGAAAATCATATTGCAAATATAGTTCATACTCTCAGTTCAGGTTTAAGTTTTCCTATTACGTCAAAATGTGAGTATTTTGTTCCTCCATTTAGATTCTGAAGCATTTACGTATCTCTGAGCGCTTAATATTCAACTTCCATACAGATCACACCATGTGTTTTGATGTTTGCTACATTCAAGACTAACGCTCTTTGAACGCTATTGTCCGTATATTCCAAGTGATGAATTTTTTATTTACTCCAGGTGCGGACCTTGCGGTGGTTGCTGTGGTGGAGGATGCTGCGGCCCTTGCTGCCCTTGTATCACCATTTACACGTGCTGTACGAAGATTTGTTAGTAGCAGCATGGAACGGTCGAGCGTCTCTACCATGGTGTCACGGCGAAAGGTGCTTCGACCAAGTGTTCAGTCTACTAGTGCAGTTTTGTGTAAATAAAATGTAATGAAAAGCATATGCATGAGTTTTCGCCTTATCAAAACTAGAAGCAATCAGCTTACAGTATACATTGCTAATTTATACATCTTCGAATCTTGTCTATAGATTGGAGTGGAATTACATACACGCATCTTTCGTAGACCTATCATATATTATAGGCACACTATATCTAGTTTTGAAACCACACTAATAGTTTTGAACGGATAATTTTGTGGCGTGTTCTGCATGGAAAGTGAATGGTGAAGTTGAGAATCACATTTGAACTAAGGTCAAATCGTCAATCGTAAAGTTCAATGCCGTGATCTTTACAAGTTAGAGACTCTAAATGTAAATTCTAAATACTTGAATCTGGCTAATACTTAAGGATTCGAAACATACTCGTGCATGCTAGCAATATTAAGGAGATATTTCACCAATAAATAAGTGCAAGTTCGAGAGACGTTCTCCTGTACATAGTAATTAGCTTTCTCGCAATTGTGGAAAGCATTTTCGTGCATATTTTAAAGGTTGAGAAGGAAGTAGTGGTATCATGGCTTTCAGAATATACAGTAACTATATTAAATGGTTTCACTTTCACATTCAGGACTGCGTTTTCTTCTATAAAAATAATTCCGAAGGCCATTCTGAATAACCTCGAATTGTACTAATACCATTCCAATAGCGCGATATGTCATTTTGATTGAGTTTGTAAAAATGTTCTGAAATTTTACTATTTCGATAATACAATCTAAATGTTAAGACTCGCCTGTGTTGATGAACAGGCTATACAAAGAAACAGGAACACAAATTAGGCATTCACATTGCAAACGTGTTTTAGTTAAGGCTGCTTAAAAAAATTATAAATAAAAATGGCAATGGATAGTCAATTTTCGACAAAGCAATTTGGCATTGAAGACAATGATTCATACATTGAAAAAGTGTAGTTTCCGTGAAATAATCTTACGGAGTCATATATGTATTAATCCTAAGATTATAAATTCCCACGCTACATAGTTTTAGTGTCTGCTAAGTGTTTATCCGTAAATAAACAGCATAATTATCTTATCTTGTTATCTGCTATGCGGCAGAGTGGTGAAGACGCGGGGGGAGGTCCCGTTAGCGGCTCGGGCTAACTTCTACAGCTGATTTCACATGTCTGTAACCGCAGCGTCGCACGCTCGTTCCGTCCGACGAAAATGCCGGTAACTTGAAGTTACTAACTTGTCAGTCCGATAATATAGTCTGTGGATAAGTGTCTATCGTGTTAATCGATTGAAGTACTTAGTGTATTTATAGCCTACTTCCGTGGGTAAGTTTTTGTTTACATTCATGAAATATGTATCTTCCTACATTACTAATGTATTACAGTTAACTTATTGATTCGTAGTTAAAATTAAACATACTGTAAAACATATATTATACATTTGTGGGCGTAAACACGTAGGTAGCTACTTGGTATTAAATTAATAAAATTATAATCGACCAAAATAAAATCTTTCAAAGTTACCCGCATTGCAAAAAATCATTTTGTGAAGGTCAGAGTGAATTCATTATCATCTATGAATCATATTTAAAGTTCGTACCGAGACTAATTAACCATTATCTAAATATGAAAGTATTTTAGCATTAAGCACTTAATACGTTAAAGGCCAATTTCATAACTTCAACAAATGAATGAAATATAATTTTATTTTCATTATTATGAAAATATATAACGATTAACAATGGTTATTTTGCTTTTTTATATCTTTCAGATAGTGAACAAGCACACTAGTCTCAATCACCTTGTTTGTTTTTTTTACATTTGTTGATTTAAACTTACATCTGTATTCGGTAATACATTTAATAACATTAAATCCTTTCGGCATTAGTTACGTTTTTATATCTTTGTTTGTTTTCTCTTACGTACTTTTATTTTTTTTTCTAATTCTATGTAGTTTTTGGGACCCTATTCTAATATATATTACTTGTAGTATACACTAATTTTCTTACGTTTACGCATATTTGTAATATACTTTAACAAATATTTTCTGTAATCTATGGTGCACTACGTTATTTATTTTTTAATTTGTTACAGTGTGCTATATAAGCGATATGTATAATTCAATGCACAGGCTTTTTAATAAACTCTTGCCTTAGACGGTAAAGGTGTATATTATGCTTCATCAGATGCAGAAGTTTTTGTACTAGATAATCAATGACTCAAATCAAAATGTAACCACAACTTTTATTATTTGCTATAACAGATATAATAATTTATACTTAGTTTAAGCTCTTTCTAGTATCCTCGCTTTTGCTATTACAGTACCAGAAACTGTGGCATAATATATATAATATATGAAATTCTCGTGTCAAAATGTTCGTTCCCATCCCCGAAACGACTCGACCGATTCTTATGAATTTTTTTATGCATATTCAGTAGGTCTGAGAATCGGCTACTGTCTATTTTCATCCCATAGTTTTTTTATATTCGGAGGTAAAACGAAACCTCGTTAACTATTTTATTATTAGTATTGTTTTTCAATATCATATATCCATATATAATATCCTCTTAGCTTACAGACGTACTTTGAGTATCCTATCTGAGTAGCAACACTAAACGGATCAAAAATTTAATTTCAAATATTCAATTCAATTTAATCAATAACTAAAAGGTATTTGTGGTTATATACACATGTATGTACTAATTGTTGTTATTAGCTACGTAAATTAAAAGACAAAAAGCTTGCTATTTAAATATGTGCAAATATAAAATGCTGCTTAGCACAAAATTCAGTGAAATTATTTTGTTTTCGTATCACTGACCTCGAGACTCGAGGTGGCAATAGACACTTCAGTTAATATTATGCTTGCATAGTAGATTTTAAATTACGTAAAATAGACTATTTAATTTTACGTGCCGCAATAAAGGCATTACGAAAATTTAAATTAATAATTAAAGAATTATATATTTAATATTCAGAAACGCTAACCTTTACTCTAGATGACCAACCGTAACAGAATAGTGGGGTGAATGATTTAAAATATATCTTTTCCCCAAATTTCCCTCTATAATGAAAGAATGAACATTTTTACGTAATTTTTTAAATTTAAGGGCAACATTATATACATGACAGATTATAATTCTGGTTTTATAAAAAGAAAAGCAATACATTGCTCGCACCCGTCATACCATAAAATACACAATAGTTTTTAATGTCTGTTATGTAATCTATGTATTTACATAAAATTAATCTCTTTTTCTTGAACATTAGAAATATTGATGAAAATTTAGGAAAATTAACGACAATTTTAATTTTACAAAACTGACAGTTTGCAATACCATTTGGAATTCAATATTCAAAGTTGAGACAAGACGTGTCGGCTCTACTTGTTATATAATAAAAAGTAGTAATAACACAATAAACAATACATTTTTACTTACAAAATCAATTAAACTTAGCCAGACTTCATGTGTCATAGACAAATGAGTGTGTATTTATGTCTCACGCTCGCTATTAAAAAACGATCATTATCTTCCAGCAAACAAATATATTCGCATGCACGACTCATTTTTTATGGCCTCTTTAAGCAGACAAGGCAATTCTTTGTAACGGCCGTATTGTTTTGCCATTTTCCCATTGCGATTTTCTTAAGTACACTCTCAAGTCCCAGTATTGTTCAGTACAGCGACATACTGAACCAACACATTTTATTCATGTAATCTCATTCATTTTTGAATGTTGTAAAACATAAGACAGCGATTATTTAGCATAACATATTATATTCAAGAGTACCTTAAAATTAGCCGCATATTGGTCTAACGGTGTTATAAACGTTGCAGGTTCGTTTCCTAGAAGGTTTAAATTATTTATATTAAATTTCTTATAAGTATAAATATGTTTAATGCTTTTAAAGGAGAATATTGAAGTTCCGTCCGAGTCTCAAGCTCTGTATAAGACTTGAAGTGTCAGATACACATAATTACGATTAGGCACACTTAAATTCCTAATATACAATATAAACAATTTAAGTTGACGTACAAGAGAATACTAGAGATATCCTACAGCAAGAAGTGAGCCTCATCAACATCAACGGTATCTTAAAGTAATATTTACTGTTCAGTAATATATGTCGCATAATTTTATTGTAGTCACTGGCGAGCATGGTTAAGTACAACGGAAGAAAACCTAAGTGATGGTAGCGTGCTGTGTTCACTCGTCTCTTCCGTAACTAATTGTCAAAGTGCGACATCACTCACTGCGCATTGAATTTTCACAAAACGACGCATTTAAAAGAAACAATCTTGAGTGTTTCATATTTCTTGCGGTGATTATTGTATTAATTCGTACATTGGTCTCGGTCGCGTGAAATGGCCCACCATCGATACTTCACGGCGTTGTCAATCAGAGCGGACGATGCGCCTATACAATCGCAAGATATCGACCTCGTTGCTCTAATACAGTTGATTTCACTTGCCACAAAGAAATCTGTATTTTGTATATCATTAAATTTTCACGTTGCAAGATATCTTTTAAATATATCGTGGCTGTTACGAACAAAATCGTTTATAAGACAATTATATTTTTTTCATTTTATATACTGTTCTGTTTACCATGACATATTTAATTCACCAATATAATGTATTTATAATTTCCGTTATCTATTGGTCTATTTGGTATATATGGAAAGTGCAAAGTTAATTCTGAGATGGTCCAGATTAGGAAGTCTTAATGGTAGAACCAAAAAAAGATGTTATCTAAAGTATATCATTTGTATCGGTGAAGTTTAAGATTTGCTGGTAAAAGATAAGTTTTACCAATATATGGGCTATTATAGTAACAATAACAAATTGTGTAAAATGGAAGCGAAGCTTCTTTTGTCATGGTTTCTAATTCCCGTGACATATATCCTTGTTAGTTACATCGGATCTATTTATACTTTAAGTTGATAAACATGTAAAAACAACAAATTATGTTGGCCTTTGTCAAATTGCGTAATGGTGAAATTACTATAAAATATTGTAAGTTTATAATCGTTACAAATTACACATAGCCTTAATATTTTCCATACTTAGGCGCTTATTCTAAATCGAATTATATAATTAACATTTTTACGAGATTTATTAATTACAATTAAACATTTCCGCATTTCCATATTATATACACAGATAATATATAATATTATACAGGTAGGTAGGTAAAACATTTTTACACAATAATTAATTTAACGGGCTTATTAAGTAATTCGGTCGAGATTATGTCACAATAATATTACACAGTACTTTTTATTACATTATATTCGAAATATAATAGAATCTTCGTTTATTTGTAATTAATTTTCGTTTATAGTACGTAGTTGAATCAATACTTGTGACGTAATTGCGTAATTGCAAAGATTACAGTTTATTTCTCCAATACCTATTGCACTGCGCAATATTAATGTCCCAATTTTATTGTAATGGACAATAGATACTCCTAGAAAAATATTACAATACTCTAAACATTTTCTTTTTGTTTTATATATCCCAATGTTAAAACTAATACAATTTAATAATTAACAAAACACGAGATTAATTTATTCATAAATTGACCTTTTAAAAAATTCACTTATTCCTTTTTCATATCCTTTATGTTAAAATATATCGATTCAATTTAAGGATGTAGTTGATTTTTACCTACGTTCGTATCTCATATAAAAGCTGTGTTATTATAACGGCAATAAAATTTTATGAAGTGGTACCGCTTATATCTCGTATATTTTATGTTAAACTTTTAAATAAATTAGGTATGTCACGTAAATCAAACACTAACTATATTCTCTCGTATAATTCAGTTCTTAATTAAATCGTTCCACTGTCGTTAAGTGACTCTCTGATCTGAAATCAATATTGATTACTAACAGAATTGAAATCACATGTCAAATTTATGAGTCACAACTGTAGAGAAACTTACTAGCTAATAGTTAATACTGCTTTGATAATCTTGAGGCATTAAAGGCTAATAGCCAGGGCTTGTACCTACTTTATAAAATGAACGTCAAGCGCTGTCGTATCAGGCCTTAGACTTTCTATTTACCTTACAGTGCAGTACTTAATAATTATAGACAATGCTATAAGAAACATGTTATTTGAATTCCGGGAAGTATTTTAGCGTCGTTATTTGTGTTATTGTACTTTATTTACCATTTATTACGAAAATATTTTGATATTTTTTACACCAAAGAGGGGATTGATTATTTAGGATATAATACGTTTTTATGATATAATATACATACAACCAACTGAAAATATAAATACATATTAGTAAATAATAGTATATCCTGAAGTATCAAGAATGATCATGATATATCTAGCAAACACCTGCTAACAAGTTAAACTTGAAGAAAAAAGTTCTAACGGAATAATCATATTATTCAAGACGTCATTTGAATGTATTAAAACCTTAGGCATTCCAATCTCCTAATTATATATACGTGTTTCACCAAACATCTACGAAAGCCATAATAAAAATTTTTTAGATGGTTAATTATTTATTTATTCGAAGTGTTTTAATCCGAATTAATCATAATTTATTAAGACTTTACTCAAACGTGCAACGGAGACTTACGATTTGATTGAGATGGTATATTTATTGAATACAAATTGACATCCGTTAATAATTGATTACACAATCACTATTTGTATTTAATATATATTTAATCTGCGGTTTCATATCCAAATGATGCAATGAAATGTTTCGACTTCGAAGTAACGATATAAGGTCACCCAAACAAGCTTTTGTCATATTCGTGACACAGCGCTTTAACATTTTAAATTAGCAATTTTGAATACTTTAGATAAAAACGATTTTATTTTTCTTAAATATCAATTTTGCGGAATTCACTTAAACCGGCGGGATTAAAAGCATTTTATAATATTATACACACGTTTTTAAATTATTAAAATGTTCTTATTTATTTCCTACGAGTTTTATATTGCGAATATATAAAATGTTTGTATTTTATGCGCTTGCGTAGCGTTCTGCTGATTAATCGTGATCTTAAAACTTATATTTTAAATTTTTACGGTGACTAATCGTTGGTCCAGTCTCGCACAAGGTTATTAAAGGCTCTAGTTTTGTAACTGCATATCTAAAAAAATATGAATAGTAACCCGTGTAACAAGTCACGGTCAGATTAGTCTTGATCGTGACATTGTAATTCACGTTTCACGTTACAACTTGTAACGTGGAACTAATAGGAATCCATAGGTCTGCATGAGGATGAAGCCCTATGCGAAAACACGTGTTCAATTAATTTTGCCAGTAATTAATAATAAGATTATTTTACCACCTTTTACGAATCCATGATAAAATTAAAATATTCAAGTCAGATTTCTTATTTTTACTCGTTTATCTTACTGTACCTACTATGAATAATAATGAAGACAAAAATCGAGTGCTTAGCATTAAGGAAAATATATTTACAAAATTAAACGATTTCCCACATATTCCAAAGACTACATGGACCGGTTTATTTCGGATTCAATTATGCACCTTGTTAGAGGACTTACAAAAACGAGATATATAAGATAATATACAACCTTTCCTCTCGTCGCCCATTGAAGCATGAGTGCAAGTAGTATTTTTTCGGTTTTATTGATTATTAAACGTTTTCAAAGGCAAATTGAATTATCAACTTCATATTTGTAAGCTTTTAGAACCCTTTGTAATTGTCAAAAATGTGGAACTTGAACCTGTCGTAGAGTATACAAAGAACGTCATAGACTGATTAATCGTGAATTAAAAGTTCTCTAATTTATTGTCTCTACTTTCCTTGGCGGCATTCTAATAGTTAACTTTTTAACTTTCATTTAAATTTAAATGTTAGGACATTTAAATTATATTTCAGATCTATTACGCGTTCATAATATATCATGAGCCAACGTAATTATAATAAATGTATCGAGTGCATCGGACGCGTACGTTCCATATGCTAACTCTTCGAACGATATTGTGAAAAACGTTTATAGCAAAAACCGTGACACGCCGTTATTATTAATCGATTCAGAACGGGATGGTGCTGATAAGTTAAATCGATTCTATATGGAGTATTTCACGCGTTGATAACTTGGTAAAAACTTTTTTTTTATATAAGTACAGATCTTTTCTTGTTCCAATCATCGATTTCTATTATTGAATCGAAAAAGAATTAAATTTATCATTGTACAATATAATTTAATGGTAATATAAGTTTGTAAATAAAATAATAGAAATCGCTAATACTAATTTAAAATCTTATATATAAACCTCTAACTAATTACAAGTGAATTTGTACTTACTGCCTTGTTTATTAAATAGTTACTTAGGTATTGACTAACATCGCCATATTAAGTCTATCTCGTCGGTTTGTCTTAAAAAGGTAGCCTTTTTTTCCATTTTTTAAGAATCTAGACATGTTAACTTTCGCGGTTTTACTAATAAAACTATTTTAATTATATTATTAGATATTTTAAATAAGATAAAAAAGTAATTTAATTTATTTTTAATTAAATTCTACTTTTTCTCTTCATCGTGTACATAAGGTTTATATTTGAAAGTTCAAACTTCAACATCCTAATTTGCACAAAATCATAATTAAGGTAATGGATTGCGTTCGTAGTGATCAATTTAAAAGTTGTTTCCAAAAGTTTACTACTAAATAAGAATTTAAGAAATAGAATCGAAAAAAGTAAATTGGATAATAGTTTTCAAGTTCTTGCTACAGATATACATGTGCATACTATGTATGAACAGAATATGACAGTTTGGCTATTAACAAAAAAGTATGATCGAAATAAAAAATCAATTTATTTTCTGATATAACAGCATAGTTGTTATCGATAGTCGAAAGCCATTATTTACCTTAATTGTGACGAGAAAGTGGTACTTTCTCGGTATTACGGCGAAGTAATTTTCAACTTCACGTTTATTTTGAAGAGGATTTTAACAATTGAAGTTATTGTCACGGTATTATTTGTTTGTGTTAAGGCGTAAAGTTATAGAAAATGTGAAGCTAATTCTATAATACAGAAAACGAGGTTGAACGTGCTGTCTGTACGAATTTGTAGTTTATCTTAATTCATAACGTTCCTTTCTTGCATTGAGTTAAAATAAATTAAAGAGTTTTGAGGATTTATAAAGATAGTAATTTTACACATAATAAAATTACATGAGATCTAATCGATACCTACTTAATATTATAAAGCTGAAGAGTTTGTTTGACCGCGCTAATCTCAGGTACCGCTGGTCCGATTTGAAAAATTATTTCAGTTTTGGATAGTAAATTACAGGCTATATTATATTTTCAAAACAATAACAATCCTTACAAAAAGTCCAATAATGTAACCCAGTGTGTAAGAATTGATATGAACGCGAGGGAAATATACGTATGAAAAAATTTTATAATTAAAATTTAATTTCCAAATGTGATTATGAGGGAACTATATGAAAACAACACTAACTCTTTATAATAACTCTAAAGTATAATATGTACTACGAAATGACCCTGGCCAAGTGCTTACAGAGTTAACTTAGTAAAGCAGATTATTAGCAGTCTATGGCTTCGTAAGATGTACTCAAGTTGGTAATTGACACTAGCTGTTTAAGTTCATAAGAAGCTAATATTAGGCTTAAAGCCCCACACAAACATACGTGGGTATAAAACATGATTCTTTGTAGAATTATTGAATTTATTTATAAATAAATAAGATTTACCCGTGGTTTCGGGAGTTATAATTAATTTTGAAAATCAATTCTAACTGTCGATCGATACTGAAATTAATAAAGCAAAGACTATTAATTTATGTGTTTCAACATTTTGGTACTCCGTATTTACCCCCTTTTAGAAGTAAATTGAAAACATAAACTAACAATGCAAATCGTAAGCATGTTTTGTTTTCCAAATATATCTTCGAGACTTAAAGAGATTGAACGGTGTCAAAATTTCAACTTCTCCATTTAGATTACCCTTTTAAGATTTTAGTACGAGAAATTAGTTTATAACCATATCGATGGTCCCCACGTCTCTCAATACCAAATCTCGCCACATTAAGCGGTTTAGACGTAGAAACCTACCAAACTAATAAATAAAACCGTTTGCTTTGATAAATAACAGGATGCCTATTTTCCATTTTTACCTCCAAAAAAGAACTTTTAGAACTAAAACGTTTCCTTTCTTTTAATAATTAATTTAATATACTTTTTATGTTAGCCTAATTAGTTTGATATCATAAAATTGGTCTTGTATACTTTCTTATTGCTTGATCAAAAATGACACAACAAAATCGCTCTACTCATTTATGGAAGTGGACGTATACATTTAGTCCGATTAGAAATAAAACTAAAAGTTGCGTATCATGGCCTTTGTAATGGACTGATCGACAGTTTATGTCTATTATACCAACTTCCTGTTACGTTAAAATAGGTTTCCCTATCTGATAATATTTGACTACAGAACCTTCTTTTGTGAATTGTTCGAGGTAGTAAAAAAGGGTCTTATACGAAATTCTCATTTTTCAATTTTGCCAGTGTCATTTAAAATACAATGTCTGTTTCTTCAGTGTTTGCCAAATGAGAGTTTACAAAGCTCTTTGAAAATAATAAGTCTGAAGTTTGCAGGATTATTTACCTAGCTTCATTGTTAAGTACTTCAAATGAGCACCCAGCATTATAGTCAGCTGCATAAGTTCAGCAACGATTTTAATAATGGCGGATATCTAGAATACCTAAGTGTATCTATCTGTGATCTTAATAAACTGTGAATGGTGTTTGAGAACATATTGTAGCATTGTTATGTACTTATAAAACAATAGTATCTGGTGAGAAGTTAGAACGTGGTTTTGAGCACGTAATGAAAGTCTGAATGCCTTAAATACTAATAACATTTTTTAAAGCCTCATACATATCCAAACACGTACTCTATCTGTTACAAAATGATATCATAATATGCAATCCAATCATATGATACTTGCGTGTTAAGAAATGTTTGAAACGTAGAAACATATCTGTTGTAAAGTTATCATTTACAGCTGTTTTCTTTAAATAAGGTTATTAAATTACTCGTAAATGGATCATTTTTCTAAGTCACTTACTATAGGTGTACTTTATGCTCGTTTTTTCCTATCTTATAAAAAAAATCTCCAAGATAATGTCCTGATAGCACCTACCACGTTCCTATTAACAAAAGAATCAAAAGTTTCCAAACATTAATAAACGCTGAACTTTTCTTTCTGGTACAAAAAATGATAGCATGTTTGTCTCATAAATTTGTCTGTAATATGTAGAAATTCTTTAAAAATCTGACAGATTTCTGACAGATTCGTCCACGCTATTCGTGCTAGCCCATCTGGAATTCCTGGCTAAGTATGTTCGCGTACTATAATTATCTATATAAAAATGTCTGATTATGCATTTTCAATACGTGGAAGCTGCTATATTGACCGTTATATCGTATATTGTAGATACATTAAGTTCTTTAAAATTCTCAAACTGCTACATATATTGAGAATTAAAATTTCATGCATAATTTTGTGACGGAAGGTATTCCCAACTATAAGTTCCGTTGAGTTCAGGTACCACCTTTCATAAATGAAAACGTCGCCCTCTAAAGCTTGTCTCGACTTCAGCCTATAAATTTCCGAATATTCTAAATAACAATACGAGTAAATAGGTCGACAGGAAATCACTGAGTAAATAATGACGTCAGTTAGCTGAGCTTTCACCTAGCACCAAACGTACCCCCGGTCATCTATCGATAAGGGGTATTAAAAAAAACAATTCAACCTAATAATAACTGAAGTACAAACACGATATAAAACAGACAATTTGTCTGCGCCATATTCGTGACAAAGAGTCAGTGAAAGTGTCGCCTGCGACCATCCGTCCGTCGGCATCGGGCAAATGAGAATGCATGAAAATATTTTAATACGGGCATTACGTTATTGTATTAAGCGCTAATTGTAATACGATGACGACATGAACGTCACACAATTGCGAGTTAGGGCCGAGACCGGTGCAACTAGTACGCCTATATTTCAACAGACTCACGGAAGCAGAATTGTTAAACGAGTACGTACCTACTCTCGTTTCATTTAAATCATCCGTTCTTATCTCATTTGTACTAACTAAATCGTTATATTTAAACAATATTCCATTATGTAATAATAAAATTATATAATTCAAATTTTTTCGTGAAATATATTGATTTAAAATATTATTTTATGAGTATATGACCTGAGATATATATAATCCATATGCATACATGAGCGCCAAAGAGCATTTCTTAGATATAATACGTAGTTTACTCTAAATTTCTTACATCCATACTTATAAATAGAGTAACAAAGTCTCTTTTTAGTAAATAACACCGTATAAAATATAATTATTAGCAAATTGTACGATCAAAACGACAATCTCACAGGATTAAAGAAAAGTCGGGACAGATGTCACGGAAGTGTGATATAATTTGAGATTTAATAATGTTGAAATAAACATATCATAATGGAATTTGCGAGTTAATAATGAGGTCTCTGTACAGACAATTATTAGCGATTCATGGTAGGATTACGAAACTGTAAACGTTCTGCTAAACGAGACTGACACCAATTTATCGTGCACACTTGTAAATTTAAGTCAATACAATATATTACATCAGAAGAGTTAGCATAACGTATCTCACAGTGGTGATACCTTTGACTGTTTTTATTTAACTTACATATTTTGTAAACACGAAATGCGAGATATAGGAAGTTTGCAATACGATACGTTTCAATAACCTCAGTAACGATAATTAGGTTTCCTGTTGTGACATGTATATATGTATTAGATTTAATAATGTATTATTAAAGTTCATGCTTGACTACCTTCTAGGACAGTGAAGGCAAGTTGAAAATATATATAGACATAATGCTGGTAGGTTCTGTGGATTATTCTAGACTGTTAGTTCACTAGGAATTTATAAAGAAACCAATACTTTTTTTAATTTATATACCACTATCTCGTATATCTTTCTCGTAGTAATTCTAATCTATACAATTGGTTAAACAGCATGAAAAATATTTCAATAAACTTGAAATACTAAATAAGATGCCTCAAAATCAAATACCTCGAAAGTAAAATAAAACCTCTTGTTGTTAAAAATGTATGTTATTTTTTTTATAAAAATGAGTTTGATATTGAAAATACTTTATGAGACCTTAGGCTACGGGATATACGAAAGCTTTTTATTTCTATCAAAATGTGGAATTATGAGTTACACCCCTTAAAGAACAGTTGATTCGGCTGCAGTAAGCAGAGTTAGTTTACTTTACTAATACATCGAATTGATACTGAGAGAACAAATGTCTTTATTCAATGTTATTACTTAATTACTTTTAAAAATATTTGTCTAAAAATGAATTTAATCTAAGGCAAAGAGGGTGTTACACTCATAAATCACGGAAGTCATCACCACCTCGTTAAATAGCACCAAATTAAAACGTTTAAAATTTAATTATCATAATTCTATCATTTCAGCAATTCTAATCATGGCGATACAAACTTTCATAACGGTCATGTGTACAATAAAATGATACATAACAAAATTTGCATGTTTTATCGAAGCGTGGATATCCGGTGTCATTACGAATCATTAGGTACCCATCGACGGAATAAACAGGAGTGGCTCTACAAAACTATTAGCGACAAATAGTAATACAAATATGCACCTTATAGATCAATGATCAATGTTACTAACATTACACAATATTGCAAACTCATCCAATATTAAATATTTACCTAACATGGTTTCCTTAACACGGCAGTGCACGGTGAATGACAATGATTATAATATTATTATTGAGTATCGTGTAAATTAACATCTAAAGCGATGCGAGCACGCATCACACATCAAGCATGCAATGTTAACTATAATTTTAATCCATATTTCATAGCCCGCCATATTCGATGACATCACTCTATCCTTATTGAGATTTTAAATATTAGTGTCGTATTAATAGGGCAAGACCGCACAATGTGAAAGAGACGGTCGTTAAACATAACTGTAAGTTAAGATTTTGACTTTGTTTGGTTTGCGGTAATGGTAAAATATGATACGTGAATATCAGTGTATTTTTATCATCAACCAAATTCTGCATCAAATGAGTAGCCAGTTTCCCTTTAGATAGTTTTTGTTACACTAAAAGAATTTTCAATTCTCTGTTATGCAAAACGTGAAACTCGTAGATTATTTGCAAATATCACGATTTTATAGAAAATCTACATGAAAGTATTACTCGAAATATTTCACACCGGATACGTGCGTGTTCATTATATTTTCTTACATGAATAATTACTTTAATAAGTAGGTAATATTATTTGCTTGCGGTTTGTTAATGTGGTCGTATTTAGTGCGTCGTTGGATATGCAATTGGGTGCGGTGAATTGACATTGAGAATCTAGACCGAGAGTAATTTTTATTTACTCAGGTACATAGAAGTCTATTTACATCTATTATTCAGCCTTCTTCTTCAGCCCAAATAAAAGTCGTTCATTGCAAGCTGTCCAATGATGACTATGCTAATAGTACTTATAATGGCAGGAATTGTTCACGTAATAATTAAATATAATGGAATTTAAAAAAAGACTTAGATTAGATTATTGGACATTTTACGTCATTTTAAGGAAACGCGTTCATGATAAGATTTATCGAGAATTTCGCTTGTAATAGCTACCTGCTTATTGCTTTTAAAAATATCTTTTAAAAATTGTTTTTACAGATAGTATTAATTTAAATGCACTTATTTTTATACATTTAATCTGTAAATTACTTTTATTATATCAATATACGCGTAGGTATAAAACCTTTTTGTTATAACCTATTTGGTTCTCACAAGTTTGACATTGATTTATCTCAGGTTTTGTTATATTTAAAGAGTGAAGTAGTAAGGAAGATATCGACAATACGTCGATTCACATATTTAGTGCCAAGAAATCAGCGCTTGTTTAGAAAATGAAATGATTTAAACATTAAAAGTAGTTTATCCAACGAATATTGGAATACATTTTGAGGCACTAAAACTATGATTGATGGCTGAAATGAAAATAAAAATATTTGGATATTGTAAATATAACTTTTGTAATATTTTTTTTGTAGATGTCACCAATGTAAGCCGCGAACATGAGAAGTGACATGGCGTATCGTGGGTTGTCGCAGCATGTCGAATTGGATAGGGCTGCCGACCCCAGCGACCGGTACACACTGCAAGACCTTATTGGTGAAGGTACTTATGGAGAAGTCTACAGTGCTCGAGACAAAAAATCCGGAAAACGTGTTGCTGTGAAGGTAAGCGCCGTTGAGTATTTAAAAAATAAAACATCAATTTGTATGTCTGATTTGAATGATTCCGCATATTTTTTGCCCAAATATAACTAACCTCAAATCAATCTACTGTAACCATAGAAATAGAACAATATGAGGCTAATAATTACATGTGTTAGTTTAAACAGATTTGTTATTTTTAAAAATAATTTGACATTATATTAAAATTATAAATTTAATAAAAATGTTGCGTCATAAAGTAGTAGTGTGAGATATTTTTCTATTCAGAATACAATAAAAGCAACAGTTCAGCTTAACGTCTATGTATACTGTATAATATAAATGTATTGTTTCCAGTACCAGTAGGTAGCAAGTAATGGTCTGCGTAGATCTTATCTCACCGGTATTGGTGCCAAGGCCACCAAACAATTCGTAATTCAACTATTATGTACAGAAATGTAGCCTTTGTGTCAATGGTCAAGTGGTTTTATTGTCCTGCAAATAATTGAAAAGTATAACTGTAATAATACACGTTATGAAATATAAAATGACGCTACTTCAAGCAAGCATTTTCTGCAAAAATCCTTTTTTATAAACTTGTCTGATAATATGTTTTTAAAATTTCAGATATTGGAAAATATCGCTGAAAATATTGAAGAAATAGAAGAAGAATTCTTGGTCTTTCGGGATCTGTCTAGCCATCCCAATATTCCAGAATTTTTTGGTTTGTTTTTAAAGCGTGGAATCT
>JAOSYY010000003.1:4072464-4082517 GCA_025727935.1 Hebomoia glaucippe
TTGTGTTCCACATACGAAGTTAGACGGGTCAGCTAATCTATACACAAATGAAATTGAAATGTCTATATTTAATATTAAAACAACAGTTTTATTTTCAAAGTATTTGAAAGTACGGTTACATATAATAAAATTCTTGTCGTCTGTTTGTTCCGGCGTATCTTCGAAAGTTTAGGGCCCATTTTGAAAGGAATTTCCTTGGTAGATAGCTTATATTGTAGAGCGTGCTATGGGCTATGTTTCTTTAATTATCATCAACATCATAGAGATCTTCTGTTGACGATCTTATGAAAAGCATAAGATCATCCGCAGAAGACCAATAAAAACCTAATAAAAACTGATAGTATCCTTGTATCACAGAACCTATACTTTTAAATGCATAAAGTTACGCTTTCAGATGACACTTTATATCTCCCTTTAAGTCACGTCTATTGAAACTTTACCCAGGTCAGCACGACATAAAACAGAATATAGTAGAGTGTGATAATGTACTTCACGTAAACATCTAGTTGCAGATTCATGAGAAAACTTTTCACTCTTAACATTAGGATAGTTCTGAAATAATTGATACATCAATTCAATTTTTCTGAACATTATTAATTACGCTTATAGAACATTTTTCCACCCTCTTATTCATAAAAAGGATATGTTTAATAAGTGTTTTAACTAATAATAGTCTTAACGTTAGTTTTAAGGCATATGTATGAATAAGACCTTATAGTAAAAAAATACAAAAATTTGCTATGCAAGTACCTACATTACTTTTGGAATAAAATTTGTAGAATTGGTTTCTGAGTCTATATAATTGAAATTGTATATAAATAACTAAATTTTAATAAATAAACTCTACCGGTCTTATTCATAAAAATCTCTTTGAAAGCATTAACTATACATTCAATAAAACACTCATTAGACTTAATTTTTTTATGAATTGTGTTGTACCGCAGTAAAAAAGACACAATTACTGACTTATAATTAATTAGAATAAATATATTATTAGCTTTTATAGAAAAGTTCGTGTCGCAAAGCGGAGACTACTTAACGAAATGAAAAATAAATACATTATTCCAATTGTTCTCTAGACGTGTGTTTTGCTGTTATTATACCATTATGTTAATAAGTAAGCATATTCTATTTTTAAATAACGTTGAGCTTATGTTGCGTCACATACGACAATATGGTTCTTATAATATGTTGGAAGTCTTTTAATACAATAGCCTAAATTTATTTTACCTAAAGTCACTTCAATGATTTTTTTTTAATATATCACGTTGAGACTTTGTTATATGTATTTCTTATTCTAAAGATAATCTTATGCTTTTAATAAGCCAACATATAGACAAATTGATGAAAATGTTCTACACTGTGCTTCTGTTATAAGTACCACATAAACATTCGTAAACATTTGGAATA
Source organism: Hebomoia glaucippe (assembly GCA_025727935.1). Taxonomy (NCBI): domain Eukaryota; kingdom Metazoa; phylum Arthropoda; class Insecta; order Lepidoptera; family Pieridae; genus Hebomoia; species Hebomoia glaucippe. Next base: position 4,073,875 of record JAOSYY010000003.1, read on the forward strand.
TAGCTAAAATTTGAAAATTACAAAAAATACTACAATTTTATTATATGTTAGCTAATTTTTGTCTGCGGATTCACTTGCTGTCATGTCTATTTCCTTCCTATTATTTTTTAATCGCACTCAATCGTATTTGCATAAATTAATTGGCTGTTATAGGCACGCGATTTCTACTGATTTATTATATTTATATGACTTAAAAGAAAAATATGAATAAAGATTGAATTTTAAGACAATTTCTGCGAATTTTTCGTAATAGCTCGAAGTCATCTTTGGATACATACCTAAAAACCTATCTTTGTACTGAATACACATTGTTCTTAAAATGGAAAAAACATATATGCATAGTGCCTTCACTTCAGCGTTTACTTTGCTTCAGGTATAAGTGGTGCTTGTCGGTCCATTGTGTGCCGAGTGTGCTATGCAGTGAAACTACAAGCACAGCGCAGAGCGATGACGCTAAATAAATATCAGCTCAAGTATTCGAACTGTATAAAAGCTTTGAGTACTTTTAAATTCAAACATCGTTTATGAATAAAACTATAGCGAAATCCAACGATAATTATTCACATTTCGTTAAAAGTGTTGATAATATCGTAAAAATATAAAAATTTTCAAATGTCGATCTAATACATTTTATAATGTACAAATCGGAATTACGACTTTTGTGAAGCTAAAGTAAACGGCATAAACTTAAAATTTTCCCAAACGCTTTATTGCACTTGCGGCCATTAGGTTTTATGGCGGTATTTTGGGGATGCTTTCTCGACAACAGTAATACGTAATCGAGGTAGATTAAATGAGGCAGACAATACTAAACATTCGCTTTGTATTGATGAAATAAATTCCAGTGAGCAATAAACATTTCTATGTACTTACTATATAAACATATAGCAATGTATGTTAATGTTCATATAATTATCTTTTGTTTTGCATATAGTCAAGATAAATTTCATTATTTTTTTGTTTCAACTACTGACTGAAGAGATAATAATATCCTAAACTGTTTATTGATTTATTTGATCATAAATATTCGAAAACTCATAGTATGAAGTCCTTTCCATCTATGAAAGGAAATGCAGTTTCGATGTTGGATACGGTTATAGAAATTAAGAAATAATATATAAAAAATGTTAGGTGTCACTCCAGGTTAGGCTTACAAATTCTTTTACAATCTTTGTAGATTTTAGTTTCGACATTCTAATCGCATATGATATTTATGTATATTCAGTGTGTTTCGGACGACAGGTTATACTAGTAATAACATCTTTAAGGAAAAGACGGAATAAAATTCGATCCTGACTAAAAAAAATTCAAATTTTTAAAACGTTTCTTTAGCTTTATTTCGCTCCATGTTAGTCCAGCCATTTTTGTTATCATGCTTCATTACTGGTTCTTTTTTTTTAGTAAAGTATTTTTTATGAAACAATCGTTTCTTTTAGCTGTACTTACAAGATGGAACGTAAATAATGCTAATAAAAAGTGTTAAAAATATGTCTTTTTTGTCAGGATCGATGTTTTTTCCATACCTTCATCAAAGGTGTCATTCGTACACCTGTATAGAAGAGAAAAATACAAAATTTTATATTTAATAAATTTGAAGTAGCTGTACCTACATTTCCACAAGTCTTATTTATGTACAGCGCTTATTGAAGAAATATTAAATAATCCAAAAAGAAATTCAAAATATTAAAATTTTAAAGACAGTGAATTCGTTGGTGTAATTAATCTCTGTAGGCTTTATTCACTAATTAATTACAATAACGCTCATCCCGATAGTATTATATGAAAATATAAAAGAAAATCGTCAGTGTTCGTCGCACCCAGGGTCACTAATCACTACGCTTGTACGAAATCGGGACATCTGAATGACGCATCAGCATAATACTGTGATAATGTGAATCTGGAGTGCGGACTCAAGCCTGTGGATTATGACCGAGGGATCTGCTCACAAATAAGCCCTCGATATTATTATCATAGCCATCTACGAATAAATATAAGAGGATATTCGTATTTACGATTTTTTTAAATGATTACACGTAAACAATTACAAAATACTTCGAACAATGATTTGCTATATTCACTTAGAAAATTTATTTACAGATTTTGAGCTCCACATGTTTTTATGTTTTTTGTAAGTAATGAAATTATTTTGTTAATCTATTTTCAGTATTACTTCATATTTAATGAATATAATATTGGTTTTAACCTCATTCCTTAAACTTATCAACAAGTAAGGCAGTGTACTAATTTTGATTAGAAGTAGTCTCTATTTTTAACAAATGTTTCAATATTTCTTAAGATTACTACAAAGGACAAAACGATCGTCAAAACACATTTTTAAAGTATTGACATGGAAGTGCGCTTAATTGAAATGTAAAATACAAATAATATCAATTTAATACTTTGGCACACATTTTGCTAGTAATAAAAGTAGTTGAAAAACTATGCGTGTAATAAGTTTTATGACACGTGCATGAGAATATAATATATAATATTATTTTTATACTGAAATTTTCTATATAACAGAGTGCCTTTCTAACGTGTCAGTATTTCTTTCGCGGCATTACAAGAATGAGTTTCGCCAATAAAGTCGTGTTAGTGACGGGAGCTAGCTCCGGCATTGGAGCAGCTACTGCAATTGAATTTGCAAAGGAACGAGCAAATGTAGCAATAGTTGGTAGAAATGAAGAAAAGCTCGCTAATGTAGCTGCTCAAATTGCAAAAGTTGGCCCAAAACCTCTTGTTCTTAAAGGAGATATAAGCGAAGATCGAGAAGCGAAACGCATAGTCGAGGAAGTTATCGCCAAACTTGGTAAATTAGATGTGTTAGTTAATAACGCTGGTTTAACAAGGTTTGGCGGAATCTTAGACGGGAGAATAATAAAAGCTTACGACGACACGATGAACATTAATGTAAGAGCACATGTTAATGTTACAACTTTAGCTGCACCGCATCTAATAAAAACTAAAGGAAATATTGTTAATATTTCAAGCATCGCTGGTACGGAGTTGCCACGGAAACCAGAAATGGCTCCGTACTATGTTTCGAAGGCGGCGTTGAATCATTTTTCACGATGTGCAGCTCGCGAATTGTCCAGCAAAGGTGTGCGAGTTAATATAGTTAGTCCCGGGCCCGTAACTACGGACTTCTTAAAAAATGCTGGTGTTGATTTTATGAAGATTGAAGATTTGTCTGCGGAAAGTCCTTTACAAAGAGTGTCTGAATCTGTTGAAGTTGCTGATATTATCCTTTTCTTGGCAAGCGCCAAAGCTATTGGTGTCACTGGCTCTGAATATGTAGTTGATAACGGTTGGTGCCTAAGGAGTTAAATTTGTTGTTTTTCCCAAAGTCTAAAAACCATAACGCCTATCAGAACACTATCCAGAAAAATAATAAAGCAAAACATTTTTTCAGATACCAAATTAAAAATTATGTGATGCTTATATGAGGTTTATACGTTTTTTATGAAATAAAAGAAGTGATTTAGCATGAATTTTTTTTCAGACTTCAAAGATAATCAAACATTTCCAAATTTTATTTTAATTTCTTAAAATAAAATCCTCTTTCGATCTTTTTCTTGAAAAATATTCGAAGGAAAAGAAGCTTTAAGCTACATTATAATATCGACTATTTATAAACAAACATTTTATAAATTATTTGGCACTGGAACTTTTATAATTAACCCAGTTGGCTTAGTTTTAAAATGAATAATGCTCAATAAGGTTAAAGTCACGCCACCCGGCAACCTCAATTATTTTATGAAAAAAGAATAACTTATTGCTGGTTTTTTTATTTATAAAAAATAATGTCATAAATAAAAACACTATACTTCATTACTTCTATAACATAAACATGCTTAATCGTCCAGTATAATACTATTTATACCTTTGCAGATTGAATAGTTAATTTGGTTACGCTGAAAATATAAAGCCATGCTTTAAGTAATGTAATCGGTCTCACCATTTATAAATATAGTTGTGTGCGTGTAGAAAAGTCATTTTTGTCCTTTTTATGTACCCACTTAATACTTAGTTCTTAGTACCGGGCAGGTAAAGTTTAGCACGAACTGGTATTTATCAGGTTTAGTCCGCTTAGTAAAACTCACTAAAACGTCGTTGGCACGTAATTTGATTTATATTAAAGTTTACGTAAATTTTTTGTAAACATTATGTATAAGTTTCATCCACTAGTTCCTAATTTTGCATCTATTATTCCATAAACAAGTCACTTATTTAATTACATATTATGTTTGTTCAATAATCCAGAAAGATTTGTACCGTAACACTAGAGTAGGTAAATAATACTTAGACATAAACGATCTACGTCTACTGTTACTATGAGTTTGTTTCTGGTTTCGTGGCGACTGGAAATCATTCATAATTTATAAAAATGTTATCTAAAAATGTAAGATGAAATTTAAAAACTTCGCAAAAGAACATTTCAGAAGTATATTCAAACTTACTTTGAGAACGTTAGTCGGTTTCTCGGAATATCAAAAGCAGGACGCAACACGCCTAAGCCAGGGATTACGCCCTTTGGGGCTTCACGCTGCAAATTGAATGAACGCAACATTCCCCACTGATATGAGCCAAAATAAAATATGAATAGAGAAACTAGCTGCCCACGTTACATGACACGTGCTTGTTATTACTTGCCTCTCGTAAAATACACACATAGCAATAGTTTATACAGACAATCCAATAGTTTGTCGTAAAGAATTAAATTAACATTATCGCTATTTTCATAATTTACAAAATTAAAAAACATAAAAAACAGTCAATTAATAAATAAAATATTCTTTTTTATTACCTTCCGTAAACAAGGATCACATTTAACTTCATAATTTACAAACAAATAGCCTGCGAATATATCATATCGTTATATATTATATCTGTGTAAGCAATACGAAACCTTTTGGGTCCCAAACTCGAGCTGTGACATTTTGTAGTTATTGTTAAAATGCCGGACCATGAAAGTATTTTAAGTGGATAATGTATTTTAAATTAATTACAAACTTAATTAAAAATGTTGTCTTCTAAAAGTTCAAATTGCTGAAATAATTCGAGAAGTATTTGATCTAGATTAACAAATATAAAATTAAAAAGATGAGTAACTAAAACAAATATATATCTAAGAACCATCGTGATAACGTCAACTTGTAAACAATAAAGTATTCTAGATCGCAGCAAATATATACATATATAGTTACAAAAACTGACTTGGCTAGGTAGCTTATCTACCCCATTTCACTGTTACAAATGTACTTTAGCAAATTATTAACTTTTGAAACGTTACGTTGAAATTGTTTCCAGGGAACGTTTTATTTAATTTTCCCCATCATAACATAATGGTTTGGAGAAGGGTTATCAAAGGTACAATCTTGCATGACAATTTTTAAACCTTTCAAGTGTGTTACTAATATATTCGTTTACGATCTTTGCCAAAATATTTTAGAACGCCCTGTGTGTATAATATCATAATGTTATCAAGATGATGTTGGGGCTGTTATATTTTGTAGAGCGTGGGAAATGTGAAACCAAATCGGAAATACTGTTTCCATGGATAATCCGGAAAAATATTGCGTCATTTTTGCCCGAGCTACAGGACAATCATAACACTAGCTCGGACAATATTGAAAGCACTTTTTTATATTTAAATGTGCCGAGAATAATTAAAAAATACACGGTTTTAGTAATAAATATTACGCATGTCAGGTTTTTTAAAACAGTTTCTATATTTTATAATTTTATTAATGTAACAAATTTTGAACGTAATTCAACGCTAATTTATAATTTTATTTGTATTGCAGTTCTCATAGTCTGATAGTTAATAATAATAAATCTGTATATTATATCTCCCAAACTGTATCGACAGGACTTTTTCTGACAGAAAGCTTATATTATATGGAATAACTTATGCTACTTTTAACTCAATAATTATACATAATTATGACGCGTGAAACCACTCCTATCATCGTTATTATTATCTATAAACATTACTGTAGTAATCAAAGTGACGCGGATATATTCTATAGCAGCAAATAGGTAAGATTTCAAATCTTTAAGAGCAAGTTAAAACTAGCGTACCTATAATTTTCGTAAATCCTTGTTCCGGTTCCAAGACTAGCTGGAAATGAGCAGGAAACTAGGCAAATGGAATAGACGACTTGCCATCGTGTCCGACGCTTTATTGGAGTTGATTGCATGGAACATGATTGGGCTCGTGTTGACTCGTTGAATAATAAAAGGTAAAAACGTAATATGTCGAAAACTACACGTTTGATTGTTAAATGAAAATATTCTTCCTCATTCAGAATCAGTACTGAACGGCGATTATCCACGGTAACTATTGATAAAATAAAAGATTTTTTTTCAGTTTTCATTTCCATTCTATAATGACTCAATATAAATCTTTATAACGTATGTTATGATTCCGTGTTTCATTTTAATTACAATGCGATTTATACAAAATATATAATTCAAAATACTGTACTAATAACTTTTGTGTCATGATATATAGCATTGTGCTTAAAATTATCGTATTAAAATATATTATTTATTTAGAATTTTTAGTTTTAGTATTCTTTATACAAATTTCAGTGTAAAAAAAAAACAAACAAATAAATAGATTTATTGTCGAATTACATCGAATTTCTCAACATTGCCGGAAAGATATAATGAGATTAAAGAATAAACAGGTCATAAAACTAAATACCAATTTCAATAAAGACAAAAACCTAGCAAAACAGCAAATTATACTTAACCTAGTATCAAAGTTATTAATAAAAAATCATCGTTAAGTAATAGTTAAGAGCTATAAAGCTCTTAAATCATTGCATGTCTGTAAAAAACAGCTTTGATGTTCGTTGTAGAGCACTATTCTACCACTTCATTCAGTTTTGGCAAGCTATACCAATTTTGGTCTAAAAAAAGATATTCATTTTTATAAGACTCTAAGTCTCATAATTAACGTACATACTTACTGATCTGCGCTACTTCGTCTGGGCCGTAAAATGACCATTAAACCAAGCTTAAAAGATAGATGTATACTGTCTCAAACTTTTTAGAAGTTTTTAAGAGGAAAGATTTCTATACATCATTTTTAATTTTAACCGATTACGGAGCGCTTCTAACGGAAGCTTTTAATCAAAATAATTTTGTCATTTAATTTATTCACCTCGATTTTTAAATTATTGATAATGCAAGTATTTTTGTCAAACTAATAAATGATAGTTAATTGGATGATGAGTATACGTCTGACATTTTTTTTTTATTACAAAACTGATATTTAAAATTAAATTACAATTTATTTTTAAAAACTATAATCAAAATGTATATACTCAATTACTTTTAATGTTAATATATTTTTTATCAAAAATTTAAAACTCAAACTGTATTTAAAATTAACACGGCTAAAGCTATACAAGTGTTCATCAAAGCTCGGCTTAAAGTAACAAAATAGAGTTTAAAAGACTGAAATCCATTTACGACAAAAAGCGCCCACAGCTTCTGTAACAACCTTTTTAAATATTCTCTCCATTCTCTCTAATTTGACAGGGTGCCGTGTTCCATAAAAATAGATTTAACTAAGCATAACTCTAAAGTATATTATGTTTCCACGTTTTTTAATCTTTATAAAACGTTGTGATTTTAAAAATCCTTTAAAAGTTTTCCATCCTCTACAGAGTAATTCCACCTCTTTTTATATAAAGTAGGATTACGACAAAATATTAAGGTATCATCTCAATACAATATACATACAGTCAAGTCTCTGCTATAGGACAGCTTTGCAGGATTTGCATCAAGAGAGACGTTTCAAAGACGTCGCGCTCCGAAATCCCCGCTTTGAATAAAAATAAGATTGATAAGCGCTATGTATGGTAACATTACGTAAATGTTGTAAAATTACCGCTTTTATTCACAAAATCACAAATACGAACAATACATTAATCATTGCCAGCGACAAAGCAAACACCGTACAAAAGAGTCGCGTAAGCGGTGTCCCGACTCACGAATTGATGTGGTTTCGTGACTTTGTGTCGTGGCAGATTGTTGACTAAACTCAACGCTTTTTTACTGTCCTTCTTGACAATCTACCCGAATTAAAACATTCGGACATTATATTTGTATTTTTTTGTATTATTTACAGCGTTTTAACATTATAGAGTTCTTTACTATTTAAAAAGCTTTAAACACAACTCTTCTAACGAAAAGAATATATCATTTTTCAATCAAGTATGCCTTGATTGAAAAATGATATATTATTATAGTTTCTACTTTATCGTCTTTTATGTAATCTTTCCCTTCCGTAAATTCTCTTTATCTTATAGACGATTCTTTAGATCTGCAACTTTCTAAAAAAATAGGTTTGATAAACTTTCAGTTCCAACTTCTACTCAAGCTGAATGTTTAAAACTCTTCGTTATCTCTGTGCTACTTTTAAATGCATTCATGAACTTCTGAGTCGTTCGTCGGCCTGCTAAGAGTTTGTGGTCATCTCTCTGTTTATCGATCGGCTGTTCTTAACCGCATCATTTATGCAGAGTCACGTCAGACTAACTTTGCTTAGATAAATTTAGATTTTTAGGTAACAAATATTTTGCGTTAATATTATGTTTGAACACAAACTCTTCATTCAAGTCTCCT
>JAOSYY010000003.1:4082617-4100262 GCA_025727935.1 Hebomoia glaucippe
AATTCTATAAAAACCTATGCACCGCGATTGTCTCCCATTTACAATGTCCATGAGAATAATAAAGTCTATAAATAAAAGTAGATAACCTTTTTGATAATGAACTGGCATTTCTGATCTAGGGTTAATGAAAAAAGATGTTTATAGTCCGGAAAGCACATCGGACTTGGAGATTGCACAGTATTGCAATTTGTTGAAAAAGAAACGTCAATAATTTCCCGTGAGACGCCGCGCCCGACGCCGCACTCACAATTTATTACCCGGATTCAACTTCAATTACAGCTATCAGTTGCACTCGTACGCTTCTATATATTCCTCTACCTTTTAAAGTTTCATAATATCGAGACTAACATACGTAACATGTATTCAAATAATTTTATTCAAATTTAAGTCGTACAGAACGACATTGCAACTGTAATGGTAATATAATTTCAACTAAATACTAAAATTTCAATATGTATACCGTTTTTTTATAAGGTACCTTGACTTTAATAACAAAAGTAATATTGAAGATTTAATAAGTTACGATAGAGTATAACTTGAAATTTTCCTTCAATTATTTTTAGCTTATTTCTGTGTGTCAACCTCCATTGTATCAGATAAGGTTTACTAAAATAATGATAATATTACAGTAAATGAAGCTGGCATGCAAAACCTATAGCTCTGACTGAAATACCTAAACGCTAAGTCAAATGAGTCAGACACATGCCCACTATAGACTTTACCCCGTCATCTGAGCAATTAATCGTCAGTCATCTTGAATCGACGTTGGCTGCGGGTTGATTAATAGCCAATCAGAGCTCGACAATCTAATAATACGTAAGCGGCATTCGCTATCATGAATACGAAATTTGTATTTCACGCATAAAAGTTACGTAACTTTCATATAATAAATTGCTTGCGAGTTAGGAACTTATCGCGCGGTTTACTAAAAGTCTATTACTTTGCTAAATGGTAGTACATTACAGTATATTAAAGGGAGTATTTGGAACAAGAACTAGAAATCTGATAAAGAACATTGCATTCTGTAACCCAACCTAATCGCCGTTCTAATACTGCAATAATTGTAAGCATACTTATAATATTATAAGGACTGACGACTCCATTAAAGGTCTAATTATATTGAGAATTATTCTAATAAAAAATAATCTTCGCCATTAAAATGTAGCTAAGAGCCATTTGAATGATATCAGTTTTAAAACATAAAACCCGCATCATAATCAGTCTGTTGGTTACAGCCACGATGTCAGATAGATAAACACGTAAATTTAAAATTCTTCCCTCGCCAGGTGCTACATGTAGATGTCTTAATATTTTGTATAATTAAATACGTAAAAAATTCAAAATCATTTCCTGTAATAGTTTTCACTACTTCTTATATTCCTCACATGTTAGATAGATACGTTTAAGTCGGGCAACGTCGGGACAAACCAAGTACGTATTTTGTATATAAATTTAGCCAGGTGGCAATCCATAAAAACTTCACCACAAACGGTCTATGGTCTAGAACCGCATAGACATACATGTATTTTTATTAACATATATTTACGTTTACATCTCCAAGTTAATTAATTCTAGGCATAATTCATGAGAAACATAATGCATAAGGCAGAGAGTATCACAGAAATAACAAATGAAGGTAATGGAAGCGGGCACCGTACCTACCTCTCGCGTCATCTCTTAGAAAAAAGTAGGCCAAGATGCTCTTTGTTTGAGTAATGTGCTGAAATAACAGCTAATTTCTGCTATTATCTTTTTTATATTTATCAGAAACGTTCATCTAGTAAATGATCGTTTTAGACATTCATAACGTTAAGCTCAAATAATATGTTAGAAAAAGCAAATATTTGTACAATTCTTACAATTAATTTATCTTAATTTATAAAATCCGACTGTAAACCATATAAATTGAATATTATTTGTGAAGGCTGGGACAGTACTGAAGCCTTCCCTCTATTTTAATTTTTGTGTCGCATCAGAAAAAAATCCTCGTCTATTCATTTACTGCGTTCAGAATCACTTCATAGGATGAACACATACTCGTTTACAAAGTAAAGTTTAATATTTGTAACGTCATTTTATTACTAGTACAGTTTTTACTCATAGCCACACGTCACTGGCTATCTTTTTAATGACAGTCCTTGACAGAGACACATTAATCTAGATAGATCGAAATATTAAAATATGCTCTGTCTATGCAAATTGTGTAGTACTTGAAACATTTGCATGTTTCTATGATTCGAATTCATTTTTTTCCAAATACTCGAAATAAAAGCAAATAAAGCCGGCAACAGAACGTCACTAAAATCACAAATAATGAATTATGGCTAAGGTGTTAAGGTCCTAGATCTTTGAGGTGGCATATGCGACGGGAATGACTTACTATAGGTGAACCGTATAATAGCTTGCCTACCTATAGTATAAAAAAAATCTATATAATATATATGGACCTTATTTTCATGTTCTATATAAATGAAGAACCATTTTATTATCTACCCTATAGAAAGTAAGCCAATTTATTAGTTGCGCAATGATTATCGCAAGTTCATGACCGCATCGCATAGCTCTTAGGAATCTTTATGCTGCCGCTTCTCTCCCAAATGTAGGTAAGATGACTGTAGCTGGCAAACTGCCACGACATGACGGCGGCACCCTTACAAACACACTTAAAAATAACATAGCTTATATTATAGCTAAAAATTTTATGTCTTTCTAAATGGATTAAGGGTAAATGGCTTTTTAACTAGCTCATGTAATCTTCATCCAAAAATAGTTTCCAGATTAGGTAAAACCATATTTAAATACGACCAATACCAATATCGCTTTCGGTAATTTTTTTAATCATCACTTAAACTCGTAATCATTCCCGTCGCTTATTCTAAAAATACATCGAGAAAAGCTATGCATTTTATTTTAATACAACTCTCCAAAATTACATAAGTCGTAAACGAGGATGAAACTCCTTAAGGAGGTTTTGAAACCTCGAATATAAATAATTTCAGAAACACTTCATAAACTTTGTGGAATATAAACCAAAGGAAATGAAATTTCCAAATAGGCTTGCCTTCCGTTTTTCCAAAACGAGAAAGATACAATTTAAAACAAAGGATCAGGAAGCTTCTTTATGAGCCTACAACAATAGAAGTGTCTGCGTCTTATTGCTTTCTCAAAATTTTCAGACATTTTTCGCTATGCCTCGATAAGCGTTCGTTATTTTAGTAGACGTTCGTAGATTTCTAATTTATTTGGTTGCATAAGTATAAAATGTCGCAATTAAGAACTTACAATTTTTTATAAGACAGGATGCAAACGAGCTTACAGTTCATCTATACTAAGCGATTCCTGTCGTCCATTGACATCTCTAAGATCACTAGATCTAGAAGACGTGTTGCCAACCTTAAGGCTTTAGCCATATTAAATAATTTGTCATTTATAATAACGTTCTGCCGCCGGCCTTATTTATTTTTATTTTGAGTATTCTGAAATTCATAGACTGAAATCGAAACGCACATAGCACTTCACGATTTTTCCATCTATTAATTCCATTATAGCTTTAATATTTTCAATCTAACTTTATGAATAACACTGTTATTTTGTGAGCCCAGGCATTTTATCGTTATCACGTAATATCTGACCGAGTTACGTGATACTCGTGATAAAATATCAAAGTTATTGAACGTTTTTAATAATACAGTTTTACGTTGAGAGTCTCTTTTCATTTTGTTGTAATAAACAGCGGCAACTAGTAATTTCAGCTACATCAATGTATTAACATAAGAAAATAAATAAATAAATATACATTTGGAATCAAATGTTGATGGTATGATGAAATAAAAGTGGTCTATGTTAAATCTTATTATATTAGGTTAGGTTACATTATCCAGTAAATGTTCTGTCAAAATCGTTCAAGCCGCTTTGGAGACTTTCTTGAACAAATAGAACAAACAGACAGACAAAATATATAAATTCCGTTACTGTATATACCTACTTTCAATTTTAATTATAGGTATAGATTTATCAAAATGTTTTAAGTGATGATTAAAAAATAGGTATAGACTTGACAAAGCCGATAATAAGATACCGCTAATTACTTAAGAATTGATCATTTGATAATACGCCCGAGATAAATGCTGAAAACGTGAAGTGACAATCATGCAATAGAAATATTTAGTTTCCACAATTTTACATTGTGAAATTATATATTGGTTAGAAATCCAAAGACAATGAGAATTATGATATAAATAACATATTCAGTCTTGATTTTGTCTTCGTACGTTATTTTTAAGATCGTAGATGCAGATTATATATAAAAGAAAACATCTTGTCCAAAAATTTGAAAATTGTATGTTTATTGTACAATTAATAAGTATTTTGTTTTGACCTAATATCTCAGAAGTATAGGAAAGGAGTCGTAAATGAAATCGAAGGAATGTCTATTAATTTACTATATTCTAATATAGAGAGTGGAAATATGTTATTATTAAATTATCATTATATAAATATTTTCAAAAGTATATCTGAACAAAACGGTGGAAAGAAATAAGCGTCATACGATAATTGATAAGGAATCGATGAACATCAATAAAAATTGCCCATAAGCAATTTACTGTTCAGTCTGTTTAATAATTTAGAAAGACGAATATTACGAAAATATGAGCTTCACAGATAAAGTCGTGTTAGTGACAGGAGCCAGCTCCGGTATTGGTGCGGCTACTGCAATTGAATTTGCAAAAGAAGGAGCAAATGTTGCAATAGTTGGAAGAAATGAAGAAAAGCTTAATAATGTCGCCGGCCAAATCGCAGAGGTAGGAGCAAAACCACTTGTTATTAAGGCCGATATTAGCAATGACGATGAAGCAAAACAAGTAATAGACGATCTCATTTCCAAATTTGGTAAATTGGATGTGGTAATCAATAACGCAGGTTTAAGTAAATTTGGTACCATTTTAGAAGGAAACGTATTAGAATCTTATGATAGTACGATGAAAATTAATGTGCGAGCGCATATCAATGTTACAACTTTAGCTGCGCCATATTTAATTAAAACAAAAGGGAACATTGTAAACGTTTCGAGTATTGCTGGTAAAATAGTGCCACCGAATCAAACGATGATGGCATACCACATATCAAAGGCAGCGATGGATCACTTTTCTCGCTGTGCAGCAACTGAATTAGCAAGCCAAGGTGTGCGAGTTAATACAGTTAGTCCTGGTCCAGTGAAGACGGACTTCTTTGATAACGCTGGTGTTGGTTCTATAAAATTTGAAGATATGACTGATTCAACTCCACTCAAAAGAGTATCAGAATCTGTCGAGGTTGCCGATGTTATTCTCTTTCTAGCAAGCAGTAAAGCTAAGGGAATCACAGGATCTGATTACACGGTTGACAACGGCTGGCTAATAAAGAGTTAATAAAGACATTAACTTATAATACTGTCTTGTTATCAAGTTGTGAATTCTACTACTTATGTTTAAATATCAAGAAAATACAACAAAAGTAGGAAATTGTGTAGTTTAACATTGGCAAAACCAAATTTATATAATACAATCAATACATTTGTATAATTAATAAAATTATTATTGTTTTTTTTTATTACGTCTCGTTGTGGGGAATTTTCCGATTCAGTTATAATATCATTAATGAATAAATTAAGGACACTTTTCTCCCAGTAAACATGCACAATCCTGCTAGTTATATTACTTGGAGGTCACTTTTTAATACTTTATTTACTTTAAGGATTATTTCAATCGCTATTAATTCTATTTAATTGTTTTAGACTAAACACATCATATTTACGATTAAACGTGTGTACGGTTGTTAGTAATTTTTTGAAAGTTTAACGACTATTGAGAATATTGAATGTCTACTACATGTTATATGAATTAAGCGATTTTCGGAAACTGCATTAACAATTTCTATTACATCTTCCGTTTCCTAGATAAAACTTTGCTTTAATTTTAAAGCGAGTTAGAGTACGATTTCATTCAGTTCTAAATAATTGAAGTACTAACAAAATGGTACAAGAATATCTCTTTAGTTTGCATTCAGGCGTCGCATCGCCGCTGGGCATCATTACCGTTCACGATGTTATTGTAACACGAGTCGCTATCACATGAAACTATTTTATACTTCATTACAGCGATTTCACTTCAAAATATTTACTTTAAATCTGTCTGCAGTGTCACACCGACTTTCGCATATACAAGATGACTCTTAAAATGACTTTAGAACTCTCGATTTTGGTCAAAGCATTTAATTAATTGTAAAGACTAATGGAAGCAATTATAATGTAAAAAATATGTAATTTCCTTTTTCCTCAAAATACGAAGGTATAAGAATTAGATGTATTCTAATTCTTATACTTTAAGCGTATCTGGCTCCGGAGACCTATTTTTAATCTGTGTTAGAATACATACAGTATGTAAATAAAATTATATATGATCGAATAGAAATAGGAATCAGAAGTTTTATAATAATTATTTTCTACCCAATTTCCTTTGTATTAGTAATTTTTTATAACTCAGGTTCTAAAATTAAACATAATTTACGTCACTGAGAACCTGTTTCAATATATTTTTTATTTGATTTTAACGTTTTTGCAAGTGGCAATTCTAAAGCAAACACGTTACCGTTACAAGATTCAATAATAATATGTAGGTACCACCCAAATCCGCATGTCTTGAAAGTATTTTAAAGGTGTGGGATATTGAACCGTTACCCCTTCATAATATTTTCACCTTTACTGTTCAGGTAAAAGTCTTCTAACCTTAATTTATACGAAACGAACCCTCTTAACAAAATTGCAAAAAAAATTCTGACGTAAAATTATCTTGCACCTTCAATAATCCTCAACGTATCTGATTAAATTTCAGTGTAATTGATTGGTAATTGCATGATATGAACCGAGATTTGTGAATAATATTATAAAATATAATTTATACATTCAAAATATTATCATTCAAAACTCAGGTATTGAAAACTTTGGCACAATAAAAGTTGTATCTAAATAAAAATATTATATCACGTGAATGTCTCTTTCTTTTGACGAGGAGGAAATGCATGACGCATACTGTCAGCCGGTTATGTGGGACTCGTCCTTCCATAGTTACTCTGCTGACCACCCAGATGACGTGAATTTGCCTGGCAAAGGTTAAGATTTTAATTTTTTTAGATGTCTTAAATATCCAATTAAGATATGCAAGTTGACTGCGGAAGCTTAGAAGTCATTAGATGCAAATGAATAAATTAGACATTGGAAATTCCAAGCTGTATAATTAAAAAGGGCTGCGCGGTATTAATCTCGGGGCTTGGTAAACAAAGTGGAAGCCTCATTAAGTGAAGCTAGCCGCTGAACGAGACAGGCCATCCATCACTCTTAATAATCATCCGTGACTCGGAGCGTCGCTCGCGTAAGCATTGCAACTCTGCAAACATTATCTTATTCATACGTGAACTGATTAATTAAGCAATTGTCATGAAAAATATTTTAAGAAAACGAGCACTAATTTTCACAATTCAAAAGGTTAATGTTATTGTAGATTAGACTAACAAACTTGTATTCATAACTAAATTCTACTGTGACTTGCACAGTAGAAAATTTACGATACCATGTAAACGTTCCTAATGACGTCGTGTATTGTCAAATAATCCCGTATTTCCCAGTGACAAAGGGTAAGTACACCAAATTAAAGTGAAAATATACGGGTCGCAGATAAAAGGCGGAATATCGTGCACAACTTTGAAACTTCAGCCAGAGCGTGCTAATTATTCCGTCTCTTTCACTTGCTTGACAAACATAGCTTGTCTATACTAATATTATAAAGCTGAAAGGTTTGTTTGTTTGAACGCGCTAATGTCATGAGCCGCTGATCTGATTTGAAAAATTATTTCAGTGTTTGATAGTACATTTATCGAGGAAGGTTGGCTATATTATCTTTTTAAAATTAGGGATCCTAACTAAAATTCCAATAATGTAATCCAAGGTGTAAAAGACGATATGAACGGGAGCGAAGCCGCTGGCAGAAGTTAGTATATTACATATTATAGTTGAATTAAAATACATACCACATTGGATTTTATATTAACTGGAACGGAATAAAATTGTTTGTTTTCGTTTATTTATTAAACACACTACTTCGGGAAATTGTGACGAATAGGTATATCCTTGACACACTTACCTAATACGATTCTGGAAATTCAATGAGTAATCCAATGTAATTGTTATGTATTTTTAAATATAGGATATGGCGAACACGCCTCAATGCCGCGGCTTTCGTCTTCCTCTTTAATCCATCTACGAAAATATTTAATTGTTGTCACAAAACAAAATCATACAGAGTACCTTAGGGTGTTTTTAGCAGATAATTGTAGGTACATCCGAGACATACGTGTTTCAAAGTACACTTTAATTATTGAAGCGTGATAATAAAGGCAAAGAAGGGATAAAGTAAGGATAAGCGATGGAGCAATAAATTCACGGAAATTTAATCCCTTAGAGGCATTGTCCCAGTTTCTCAATACAGAATACGTTTGAAAAATCGTGGACTCCATTGAGATTGAACAAGCTTTGATTAAACAAAGTAATACAAAATGAAATGCATTTTCACATTTTATTTGTAACATATCTTATTTTAAGAGCTGAAAACTTACAAATGTATTTCTCGCATGTTTTTATATTATTATGAATTTTTTTTCCAATATCAAGTAACATCTGCGATTAACGTACGATAAATTAAAACGTTTTATAAACAAGTATGTGTAAATTAAACTAATTTATATTGATAAACTGACAATTGGTTCTTAATTCTGGAAAACAGTTATTTTGATTTTGAAATACGTATTCTAAAATAATGGACATTAAGTGATCTTCACCATTAAAAACACATATATACTTTGTAAAATAATAACTTAAATTTTTCACTTTTATGTATGTATATACGGTACTTATAACAAGACACAAATGATATAATTTGAATATCTATTTGTTGTTTCGACTAATTCCTATGAGCTAGACCGATTTTTAAGGGATTTTCAATAGTAGATAACTATTTTTTAAAAAGTTCAGACTAATTTATCTCATCATATGATATTATAAGAATAAGTTGTTTGAACTAGAAGATTTCTGCGTAGTAAGGGCAAGAGTGGAATGAATAGGTAAATAAATAAGAATACGGACATCAATGTTTATCATAGAGCCATTTTGCTATGATTTCTGTCTTATTATGCAATGAATTAATCGACTCTGTGATATGTATCGTTATCACAATATGTCTTTGTATAGATTTTTAATTATCAATTTAATTCGGGCTATTTTTTTCAATCAATGCTTATCAATTCTAATACTTAAGTTCCTTAATAATATTATATTTTTTATCAACAGTATTTGTTGATTCATTGAGTTTATCATAATGAATAACTGGGTATTTGTATAATGCAAACTTGAAAATTGATTATATGCATTTTACACTTACGTTATAATCACGATTACAATTAATGAGTTTTGTACATAAAATTTATATATCACATGCCTGAATAATATATCAAAATTACAGCAAGAAATTAAATTGGTTATCTAATTAAATGCTACAGTACATTTCAATGCTAACTGTTAATGGCGACTTCGTCTGCGTTGAATTTTGAATTACGTTTGTTTCTGGTATACATAATGTGTTGCGTTAATCTAGTTAATAAAATATATCTCTAAGGTCATCCAGATCCATTAATCCGCGTTTACGTGACTGAGTAATAAACACAAAGTATCATGTATACAGATACAATATAAAAAACAAAATTGAGTTGTTGTTGTCTTTTGTCCGTTTCTTAAACATTCACTGTGGTAAATTTTAAAAAAGGAATACTTATTATGCTCTATGAAAAATATAAGTTATTTCACAACGTGCTAACTTCTTTAGACAGTAGTGAAGAATTGATATTGATACAGTTTTAAAATGACCGGGAAATTAATACCTACACCTGATGCTAGTTCAGTGCATAATTTTGGGACGTACTAGTGTGAATTCATGTCATCAAATCGTATATCATTTGCATATATACCCGCTGATAACTGTGCTTATAGTGACATGATTTATAGATTTGGTCGTCGATTTAAGTTTAGATGTGTATGACCTAAATTTCTATTTCAATGAATTTGCTTTCAGACTACCTTAATGAATCTAAGTTATACTTAAATGAACTAGAATTTTTAAAATGTTTACTTAAATTGGGGATAACGTAATTGGATTAGAATGTTTTAAATTTTGACACAAAGTATTTATGGAATTATACTAACTGAATGACGGAATGCTGTTGGTATATTTTGTTCTTTTCTCCATTTTATTGTTTGTTGTGTACATGTACGTGATATATAATAACCTTGTTTGTTTTCTTGTGGGTTGACTGATCCCAAATCAATGCAATGTGTGTGGAATAGTTCATATTTTGTACATCTCTTTGTACTTTTCAACCCACTGTGTGCATCGATTTCAATGAAAATAAAATAAAAAAGGAGTGTTATAAATTTGACGTGTGCGGCAGCTCTTAAACGAATGAGCCGATGTTTTGCGTAAAGAAAATTGCGAAAAACTGGCGTGATCGAGATGGTTCTCTGCTATCATTTATAGATATTTTGTTAGATATTGAAATATGTTTGATAATTTACTCTTTATCATTAATCTACTATTGATGTCTAGTTTTTAAAATATTAATATGTATTGGTAAACAGATGATAACTTATAACAAAACTGGTATGTTTTTACACTGTAAGAACGAGGTATAATTGTATACTTACTGTTAGATTTCATATTAAATATCAGTTCTTAATATTATAGAACCAAAATATATTTAAATAAATTTTATTGTAAAATGCCTAGACTGTTTCAGCACATTTATCATACTTGGTGTGCAAGTTACCGTACAAAGTTTTCATATTGGAATTGCAAATTTCATAATAAAATTTGATAAATTGATAGCTTGAAGTCGAGAGCATATTGCATACCTTCTATTCTTCGTTTAAAATATATAGAGAACGAAATATTTTTAGCTGAAATCTTTCTTAAGATCAAGTTTAATTTAAACGGCGATAGCGATATGGACTTATATTAAGTTTTACACAATACGGCTTTGATGCTGTTGGTGACAATGGAAAGTATGAAAAGTTTTAAGGGCAGTTTAGTAACCGAAGGATCGTTTAAGTAAAAAATATATAGGTTCTCATAAAAAATAACAGCAGCAACATGCCTAGGAAACAAATTTATAGAATAAATCCATCGACTTTACAGCTGACAAACATTTTTCTTATTATGTTTAGATCCTTAGATCATAGTTATGATATACTCATGATATAATTAATCATTAGCACTTAAACGTTAGCATCTTATATGATTATATTAGAAACAACATCATTTGTAAACAAACTTTATTGCGGTCTTTCAAATCTAATTAAAATTTCCTTGCTTAAATCATATTCAGAGCGCTGTTAGATGTAACGTGCTTCTAATTAATGAACTTTTAATTTCCTACATCCAGCGTAAATAAGTTTATGTATGTCTAAGCGAGCTTATGGACTATAAAAAAATAAAGATATTTTTAACGATAAACCAATGATCTTACCTTTTAATATCTTTCTAATGAACCCTATGATTTAGCGGTCTATTTTTGTTTCTAGCAAAATGTTATTTAAAAATTGGAACTCAATTAAGATTCGAAACCGGAAATGCACGTATACGTTTTTCGTTTAAATGCAAAGACAGTTGACGTCTTCATAGTCTGCTAAATTTCATTGCTATTGCAAAAACTATCGTACAGTTTGGACTTTTTAAAGCAAGCCGCTTAGTAAAGAACATAACAAAGACTGTCGACTTCATTCTATACATCACCAAATAGTCGAAATAAAAATAATTAGTCGTTAGCGCATCCACAATTTTATTATTCGTGAAGTTAAGAACTTAACATCAAATGAGGGTTATGCTAAATCTCATACAATTAATTGGCGATTACAACGAAAACGTAACTTAATGTGATGCGGTATCTTCGAAACAATTTATAAATTGCAGTATTAAAACCTAGTAAAAGCGATAGCGCCCGTAAATCAGTATTCATTGTAGCAGTTACGTCTGCTGTTACGCTTTTAGAGCTCATACCTCCCTCCGCCCATATCGGGCCACAGGTGCAGTGAAGCCATTTTACAACACTCTAAATAAATGCACTAGCTTAACCAGATTGGCGTTACTATGAGCTGTTTTTTTAATATCACACCTTTAAATCAAGGAATAAATGTTTTTTAATATATACTTTCGTTGAACGCGCTAATCTTGGGAACTAGTGTCTCGAATTGAAAAATGCTGTCAGTGCTAGATAGTTTATGCATATAGAAATTCTATAGATACAACATTACACTATGATTACTAGGATCGGAGCCTCAATGAAAAATATTGCAAAAACGGGGAAAATTGATTGGTTTTGATAACTTACACAGACGGTTAAAGTTAAAGCATCATGAATGACGGAATCGTATCTTTTAGTTTCTGCTCCTAATAAACGTTTTAATGATTATCAAATTTGTATATTATTTTATATATGTGACGCAGGCAAATTTGAACAGGTTAGCTAGTAATATAATAAATGTGGAACGTCAATTTTTATACAGAAATATATGGTAAGGCCTTATTATTATAGTTTTGTCACGCGTGAAGCCTGTTCAGTTTTATCAGATGTCAATGTATTTACGTGTGTACGACTATAATATATATACATTGTGTTTGGGGACTGCTCCTAAAAACGAAGAGAGGTGATAGTACTAATGACACCTTTGATGATGGTAGGGAAAAAAATCGATCTGGACCAAAAAAAATCATGTTTTTAAAACGTTTTACTAGCGTTATTTTGCACTATCATGTTAGTCCAGCTGTTTTGGTTATCATGCTTCATTGCTGCTTCTTGTTTTTTAGTAAAATAAAGTATTTTTTATGAAACATTTGTTTAATTTAGCTGTACTTGCAAGATGGAGCGTAAATAATGCTACTAAAAGGGTTAAAAAATGTCTTTTTTTAGTCAGGATCGATATTTTTCCGTCCTTTCATAAAAAGTGTCATTAATACTATCACCCGTCTTCGTTTTCGGGAGCAGACCCTAAACACCCTGTATAGACCCATCTCGTCGCTAAGCTTTTACTTGTTTAATACACAAATTAATTGGATTGTTTACATTTTTCTTCACACGAATTTCTATAATTGCTGTTTTTTATTTCTCAGGAACAATTTATAACACAACTTAAGCTTAATAAGAAAAATATACAGTCACAAACGGAGTGCGTAACTTGTTTGTCGGTCTTAAATACTCAGAAATAATATTACTAAACTCATAAATAATGAATACATTCCATACGCGGTTAACCTGACAATGATATGTGGTAACTCCTAACCTATGCATAAGCTCTCCATATTTCATAATTTTAAAACAAATGATTTTATTTTAACATTTTTAAAAATGATGCTTAATATTAAATTTTTGCGGAATTAAAAAAAGAAACAAAATTTATATTAACATACGTACTTCATTACTCAAAGTTACCGTTGGGATACATTATTTCAACGCTTTATATTTCTGCTCACTGAAAGTCCACTGTGTTATGCTGTTGAAAATAAAGATTAAACTGTTAAAAGTTATAAAATTGTGCTTTTGTTTAAAGAAGGTACTTCTACCATATTTAAATTGTATTTGTATCCCAATATTTCCGCTTGCCTTTTAAGCGTGGATAGATTCCCCCTGCCTACAAAGTTAACTCGGTTTATGCGTTCACATCCCAGTGAGCCTCGTATCTGCAAAACGCTGCAGTGTTGGTGCAGACTGCGGTAAAATCATATTACTTTTATCAAATTCCAATTTTCACAAATTGCGTTCATAGTTAACGTGCTGAAAAATACCTACGTGACGGGAATGTATTATTTCAATTAATTTAAGCCGAGTTCCTATGAATATTGCGTAACAACTAATGAAACATTTTAGTTTATATTTTCAACTAACATCTGCCAACGGCTTCGCTCGCGTTCATTTCGATTTTTACACCTTGGGTTATATTATTGGACTTTTGGTACGGATCCCTAATTTTTTTAAAAATATAATATATTCTTCCTCGATAAATGTAATAAAGATCGAAATAATTTGTCAAATCGGGCCAGCGGTTACTGAGATTAGCGCGTTCAAAGTAACAAACAAATTCTTCAACTTTATTAGTATAAGTTACTTAGTAGCTTACTTATTTATTAAAATAGTTATAAATTAAACATTTATGCATGGGAAATTAGCGTAAAAACTCTGCTTAAAATATGTATAAAAATCCTATTTTATACCTACAAAAATGTTATTATTTGTAAAAACCCTAAATTTCCACAACCAAAAATGTGTGTATGTTTCCCTGCTCCTTTTACATGTAATTATTCTATTTCAACAAGGCTTATTTGCAAAAGGAATGAATTTGCAAAAAAAAAATGTATACTCGGAAACCCCGAGTGGGGCAGATAAAGGACACTTAAAAACCCACCCATCGTGCGCCGTGTCTATCTCGCAAAATTCCAGAAATACAAACTTACCCAACTCACTTCAAAACACGAGATTGAATAACGTAATTAACTTATTCCGTTCAGTAAAAGTACTTGAATTTTTTTCATTGGATTCACTACAAAATTTTAAATTTAATGAATTTTCACACCTCAAATTCGAATTTAAAAATTCAGTTTTCATAACATTTTTATTTCATTAACATGATATACATATTGTACGATCTTTCATCATCGATCTTACGTATATAAATAATGTATAACCTATATCTTTTAAAAAATATTTTTATTAAATTCCTTCGCGCGTTATCGATGAGAAATTTAATATGTCATTTCTGCGCAGTATTTTATATTCACGTGGGAATCTGTCGGAAAAGTAGGTTACCAATATATTACTTCACCAAAATAACTCGAGAGATGTTCAAACATTGATATTTACTAGTATTTCAAAAACACAATTTCTTCTATGAATACAATTACACAACTTGAATTCTATAATTATACTATCTGACCCAGCAAACGTCGTTTTGCCAAATAAATATATAAATATAAATATAAAAAAATAAAAACAAAAAATATTGTCTAAATAAAAAAAACAATTAGGGGTGGACCATCCTTAATGAAATGAAAAATAGAGAGTAGCCGATTCTCAAACCTACATAATATGCATATTCAATTTCATAAGAATCGGTCGAGCCGAGGAGTACGGGAAAAAACATTGTGATACGAGAATTTTCTATATTAGGCAATAAAGTTCATCACTTATTAGTAGGAATTCAGTTTGTTGACAAAGCGAATCTAATATAAAGGAAAACAAAAGTACATGAAAGATATAACCAAGGTTTTAAGCCAGTTTCAGCGTTATTTACGAGTTGCTTATACGACACAGGTGCGAGTGCTGACCAAAGCGCTATGAAAGTGGAATGCGAACATTGGTCTATTTGAGAAACGAATAAAATACGGGCACTCGATTTTCATTATTCAAATATAAATGAATAGTATAACAACCGGAAGATCTTTCTGCTATAATAGATCAAGCTTTAAATGGTAAATTTATCGTCAAGTTTTAAAAGATTTGCTAACGATTCACATTCACTTCTATATTGAGAATTCACAATAACATGACAAGCTTTAACGTCAGTTCCAGATGTCTGTCCTAAACGTGAATATTTCTGAACAAAGATTGCCATTTTATATCGTAACGTTCTTAATACGTTTGTAACAGCTATTGCATAAAAAAATTAACTCAAAGGGAACAAAACAAAGCGTTAAAATCACAATAATAACTTCCGTTTAAGATAAAAGTACAGAAACCTCGGTGCGCAAATCACGCTTGGCTGGTTTTTAATTAAAAGTCAAATATGAAAGTGTCCGTTCGTGTACAAAACTTAGTTTCTTTTAGGGTAAATTTCTTTAAGTGAAAAATACCGAAAATCCTGTAAATTACGTTTCTTAGAAACCAAAAATGTACCATCAAAGAGGTAGGAGAACGGTATAGTAACTGGTATTTATATTCCATAAAGTACGCGATTAAGAGTAGCAGAGCGCGCTTATAAATTCAGCTTTAGCAAAGTTGTATAAATTACTGTTGCAAATTTTAACTACTTAGGTGTCGGTTCTATACAAAAACTATCTACAGTGAATCTTTGAAGCTTTAAACTAGGTTATGTAAATAATTATTTAGCGCAGTCCGTACTCGTCCCGCTTTGACCATTTTTAAATTCATTCCTTCTTTGTAACGTATGTTATTATGAATTACATCTGTTGGATTCTAATTTTATCAGTCGTGATTTTACTTTCCAATTAAAAGCATAGATATTGGGTTTTATCAAACGAGGCCCACATATATAATATATATCTAGACGGAACATTTTAAAAACCATTTGACATAGACATAAGTTTCAAATCTCAATTCTATATAAAACGTTTGTGATTGAAGCCGCGTAAGATTAGATTTCTTTAAATAGCACTTGCTCAGGACCATATAATTTACGAGCGTTAGTAAGTAAAACTAATTTTATTAAGCGGTCGTTGACTTTTCATTTCAAAGTCGTAAAGAATCAGTTTAATGGGCTCAAGGTCATTTTATTAATGTACATGTATTTTGCGCGTTATTTTCTATATATAATCTCTTAAAAAATATGCGATATAGCAGAAAATAAAACTTATAAACGCCATATTGTTTATAAAAGGCGCAGGCGAGACTTACATAAACCTAAACGGCCCTCCGACGAGCTATAAGGAATGTGAAAAGTTAGGCAAATGATTACAAGACGTTGTAATTTAGACTAAATTATGTCTGTATTACAAAACACTCCGTGTCTTAAAATGTTTTTCACACAATTATAGTTAAATGCTTCTTATTAATTCGTTTACTGAAAGCAGAACTGCAGTTTCATAAGGTTGCCTTATTCTATGTAAATTGTATCAAGACAGTGTCATATTTAGTTAAAGTGTTGGTACAAAGTTGAGTTGTCGGAGAATTTAATAACGAAAATGAATGTTTCCCACGCCTTTGTGCCAAGATGTTGCAGTAACTTACATATCTCATATTATACTAATTAACGCGTTGTATTTTAGATGCATTTTCTTAGTTATTTTTATCGAGTCCTACGACTAGAGCAGTATAACTAAATGTGTTAATAATAGGTTGTTAACCCCTCAATTCACGTCCAGTTTAATAGAAATTTCGTCAAAACAAAAAACTGAACAAATTTGACAAATGAAGTTTGTTTGCCAGAAAACAAAATAGAACTGTCAATTGTTTTTTCTACAATAGTAGAAATAAAAATAAAATTAAACCTCTGTCATATACAGGAAACACTGACACTTGACGTGTTAATAATAAACGGTTAAATAACCCCTCACAGATATTTGATGTTTTATCCCTTTGAATAAAATCATTTTCTGTGTTGCAGGTCGTGCGATAGAACGTGTGTGTAGCGGGAGCGACGGGGCTGGAATGGTAACGGCGGCTCGTGCACTCTTGGCAGCTGTCACTAGGGTTCTACTTCTAGCTGACATGGTGGTTGTACGGCAACTATTACTGGCTAAGGACAAGGTTAGGTTAGATGGATTTAAGGACCAACAGCTTTC
>JAOSYY010000003.1:4106420-4164547 GCA_025727935.1 Hebomoia glaucippe
ACAAAAAGAGAATATATATATATATATACTCTTTTTGTTACATTAAATTACATAAAAAAACAGTTGAACGTCAGTAGCAAAGTAGTCAGTTCTAAAACCAAGAGATTTCCTCCTTCAGCATCTTAAAAAATGAATATATTGATTTTGTATGTTTTTTTTCTAGTTTAAATAAGTTTAGTCATTGTATTTGATATATTATAATTTTCCCATATCGGTCTTAAATAGTTATTTCATCCTAAGAACTGAAACTTTTATGATAATTACGAATCATTAGTATTATTTTAATATACACAAGCAACTTTCACACGCTACCCTAATTAGTACGTTGAATGTCAAAATACATAATTCGTAGCCCATAGACGTTTACTGTGATAACGTCATTACTTATGTTTTTAATCTAATAATATTAAACATTTTAAGTAAGCCCATGACAGACCTTCGAACTCCTGAATATATTGAAGCTAATAAATCCGCATCGGATTAGGAACTACGATGCCACAGACACGTTACTTTTCTAAACACTCCTCTTTTCGCGTCAGTCATTAAAAAGAAGACATTGTATTATAATAAATCTTAATGCTCTAATTCTTGAGCATGCTATATACTTTTGCAATGACTTGTCCATGCATTTTAGTGGTAATATTTATTTTACTGTATTTGTTTTATTGACTGATATAATAGTTAGCGTTATGCGTATGTCTTTTTAATACATTTTAAATAATAGTTCACGCGTCGTAGTTAGATATGTAAACCTGAATAACTCGAAACAAGGACTATGATCCAACCCCTCTTATCGTAGATCTGGGTTATGGTTGCGTGTTTAGGTAAAACATGTAATTTAGACGTAGTAAAATTGAGAGCAAAAATAAAATAACTAGTTAGCTTTTTCATTCCCATAATTAATAAATTTACAGGTTTCCACATTTGCATGTCGACATCAACTCAAACCCCATATAATATAAATACTACTGTATTATTTTGTATGTGTTCTTATTTTAGCGTTGCTAACCTATCTTTGGGCACTTTTTATATAGCGGACACTATCCATGCAAAGAGTTAAACTCAATTTCTCTATTGTAGTTGCAACCTTTCTCGGACAGTCAAGAACAGGTATAAAGATCTTTGTGTAGGTAAAGCGTTATTTTATCACTTTTAATACAAAAATTTGCAATTCTATCATTGGTAATAAGTAGAATTTGTACTAAAGACTGCTTATGAACAAAACTTGCCACTTTAGTTAATGCTCTCCCAAACTTCCGAAATGTTTTATATAAATTGATATTTAATAATACAACAGTAAAACTTCACAGTTGGAGTATTTATTATTCAAAAAGTAATAGATGGTATCTATAATATGTTTTTATTATTTTCAGTGAGTTCTTTTCATTTCTTATAGAATGGGGAAGCATAGATTTTTTTTTAATGTTGTGTAGAGTTAACGAGTATAGATACAATCATTTAAGCACTCTACTAAATTTATCCATATGTATTTATTTGTTTTAAAATGATGATATATACATTATTTATATATGAAGTTACTTAAAAATAACAACTATTCGTACAAATAAATACATACTATGATACCATACAGCGGAAGTAAAATATTCGACATGTTCCCACATTAATGAGCTATGTTTGCTTCAAGTTACAATTATTATCACAATATTTCGTTTATTAGTACAGCTACAATTCAATACACGCTATATTGACAAATCCATTAGGCTATACAATTAATTATCGCTTTAAGCTTTTAAAAATACACGAATCTCTTAAGAAATATTAAGGCTGATATAGTGCAGCGGCATTATAAGCTTGTGATTTTCAAATTAAATTTGCAGTGCGATTTATCAGAAGTTAAAGTATATGAAACGCTACAAGTAATTCTAATAGCTTTTATCTGCAATAAATTGTAGAAAAAGCTTTGAGTACATTTTTGTAGTTATTTTATGTATTTAAATGTAAGTATTAAATACACTTGCGAAATTTGCATGGTATTAACATGGTACCATTTGGTCACAGCCTATGATATTAGTCAGACGTAAATTAAACCATCTTACGTTGAATATCTACTCTTATATGAGTCAAAATCACATTTTTTACTAAATATTCAGATTTTTGACAAAATAACTTTATAGTATTATCTTAGCTATATCTTAATATTTAATATAATATTAAATTTCAAGAATCATTCTGTAAAAATATGAGTAAGAAGCATGTAAAACTTGTTTCATAATAATAATATATTTCATCTACATTTAGACTCAAATGTAATCAAAATAATATTCCTTTGAAAGATGTATTTATTTCACCTATAATTGCTTTTTATAAATTTGAGATGTCATAATATGAAGATTATTTAATTATTTTCTTTCAACAGCGTTCTATATAACGGCCATAAATTGACCGTTTGTTGTTACGGCTCTTTTGTAAAAGTATCTCACAAAGTACTCATACATAATTTCAGTGATAATCTATTACAAAATACTCGAAATAAACATAAATAGGTCGATAGGACATCATTGAATGATTAATAACGTTATATGGCTGAGCTGTCACTTAACTTTATGTCAACCACAGCTTGCCTGTTAATGACTGATATAAAAAACTGTTAAATTTATTTCTTCACTAATGATTTTGACCCATAAATATTTTTAAATAAATTATTACAATTCTTGAACTCAATATTACAGATATTCATCGGATGGTTTATTGTTACATAGCAAGGAACTTTTTGATTTCTAAAATTTTGAAGTGTTCAAACGTATACCTGACAACGTTGTAGAAGAATTAAAAATATTGTATCGTTAAAATATACTATTGATGAATCAGTTAAATGGGTTAATTGATAAAACAATATAAAATGTTATAACTTTTATTAATTCTATAAAAACTAAGAATTTGATTTGTGGTGTTACAAAGTGGATACAATTCATTGATTGCAACGTTGGCATATACATTATGAACACTCTCCTATCGTCCAAAATGAGAGTGGTTTGATCTTCTTGCTAGGCAGCTCAATGGGAAGCAGGGACTGCGTTGGGAGCACTGAGAGGGTTGTCGACCCAAGTCCGAGCTGCCAGAGCACGAGGTGGCGCCGACGGGTCAAGGAGAAGAGCCCTCGCATCGACACTAAGGGCTTTAGTCGAACGCACACATGATTTCACAGACTCCGCCTATACCTCGCACGAACATCGACAGAGGATACTAGCCTTAGCAGAAAGAATAGCATATGAGTTGGAAAGATTAGTGTCGGTTGCCGTGTCCTTAGTGAGTATATATTGTTTCTTGATGCTTATATAACACATTAGTCTAACCTTTGCAATATCTGCTTTCTTTTCTACTTGTCTCAAGTTTTATTACGGAAAACAACATATCCATGTCGTGGAAAATTTTATTTTAATACGAAAAGTCTATTAAAACGGCAATAATCAATGTATCCGTGAACACAATATTCTTAATTATAAATCACAATATCTACTGCAAACTGTTTAAAATTAAAATGACATAAACGTCAAATTTTCCAATTACAATTTTTTAGAAGGTCAAAATAGCTTCGTAGAAAATAAATTTCAAAAATAATTATACTAAGAGCTTTTTGAGGCTGTCAGATGATGTGAGGTATTAGTGTAATTTTAGGAGGAACAGGGAGTAAGTGGAACAGTGGCGGCATTAGAAAGCGCTTGTGCGGGCGCAACTACCGCTGCTGGCGAATTAGAGAGGGCCTTAGTGGCCGCTGCGAGAGACCAAGCAAGAGACTTGGCACCACTCGCGGAACAGGCTAGAAAGATAGCTTCAGACCTCGCGCACATAGGTAACCTACGTCGAAAAATAGGTATAGTTATGCTTGTATCAGTGGCGAACACTTGTGTGTATTGGTAAATTGGTTATTGTTAGGTTGAGGCAGTGCAGCAGTCTTAGGTATGAAATAAGGTAAAACAATATTTAAAACATAAGCTCTCTAGAATCTATTTAGATTTATATGTTGAAGCTTCTGAAAATAAGATAATTTTGTTGATCGCGATCATTGGATTAACAAACTAACTGCTTTGCTTGTTTTACCTACGTATATTAACAATCATTTAAACTAAAAAGTACGTACAAGATCAATGAACATTTCATTGATGCTGTTCGCACCAATTGACTCACAAAAAATGTTTTAAGTTCAGGAACACACCAAAACACAGAGGTGTTCGCTGATGCTAGACAATTTTTTATTTGTTTTTTCCTTTAATAATGAAATCATTGCTTTTAGCTAGTTCCTGTGGTGAGAGAGAATCAGAGAGACTGCACAATATAGCCAGCCAGCTTCATGAGCAATTAGATCATATAATTGAGGTTAGTCCCATTTTCTTATTTATTAGAATGTTTCAAATGAATTGTTATAAGAAAAAAAATCGTGTTCACAGGTATGCAAATTACTTAGGCATATAGCGATGTCGGAGACGCTCCAAGTTAGTGCTAAATTCGCCGAAATAAATTTAAGAATATACGGTCCTCAAGTGGTGACGGCGGCGCGGACGCTTGCCGCGCACCCTGGTAGCGCAGCGGCGCGAGAAAACCTTGATGTGTTCGTAGATATGTGGGCGTGGCTCCTCGCTGACGCCGCGCGCCTTGCCAAAGAACTCCTAGATTTAACAGACGAAAGACCAGACAAACAGCAATACAGTAGTTTACCGAGACCTGGAGTAAGTTTTTATGAAATATTTCTTATTATATTAATTATATAATGACAAATATTTTCAATTCGTAAAATTATTGGAAATTTTCAGAAACACGGCACAACTAGTAAACCATTAAAAGCTGTTCGCTTAGATTCCGATGAGCAAGCGAAAATTGCTAAATCGGGACTAGAAATGAAAATGATGTCGTCAGAGATGGACGCAGAAACTGAGAAATGGCAAGGTGCTGACGAAAACAATGACATTGTAAAAAGGTATTTCGACACAAGCCCACCTATAGACGCTATACATGAGCCAATACCTCACTCTTGATGGTGAACCGTCATTCATGGCCATTGTTTTGTTTTAGAGCTAAAAATATGTCTTCCATGGCCTTCGCTATGTACCAATTCACAAAAGGTGAAGGTCGTCTTAATACAACACAAGATCTTTTCACGCAAGCAGAGTATTTTGCAGAAGAGGCGAATAGGCTGTATAAAATAGTACGACAGTTTTCATACCAGGTACGTAAATTATAAATACATTTATTATTCCCGGTGTATAGTGTACGAAATGTAACGAATGAGTGTTGCGACTTTTAAGGTTTTTATTTGAAATTAAATTTAAATCACCTGTAGTCATGTACTTTTAACACAGTTGTTTTGTTATAAGAAATTCAAGTACTTAAGGTTAAGTTATTTAACATACCCTTTATAAAGGTTCCGGCTGGGACAGCAAAAAAAGAGTTATTGGAGCACTTAGACAAAGTCCCGACATACGTACAACAGTTGCAATTTACCGTAAAGGAACCGACGGTGGGTCGCGCCGCAACTTTTAGCAAAGTTGATAATGTGATTCAAGAAACCAAACATCTCATGAACGTGATTAGCAAAGTTGTTACGACCTGCTTCGACTGTGCGAATAAGGTAATTTATATAATCCCCTTGTTAAAATTATTTGATTTTGGATTGTAAATGCAACACATGGCACATTTTTAAAATCCTATAGATTTTTCTAGGCAAATTAAAGATTTTAGTGCATTGGAACGTAATGTTCCTTAGGTACCTTTGCCGTGGGAGAAGAGTGTGGGAGTGGTTAAAAGGCACCAGAGTGTTGCACCTGTTAAGTACTTTAAAGATTTTTTTCGTTGATGTCTGTTAGACTTGAGGGGGTGGACAGTGTGGTTTTAAAATTAAGTTTTATTCTCGTTTAGAGAAGTACGAAATACACCGAGTTTATTTAAATAGAATCGTTAAATATCAAATGATAAACGTATAAAACGAAAGACAAGAATAAAACTTATATAGTATTTAGATATAGTTCCAAATAGATATAGTCATTTTTATCTTGGTGTCACATTATATCGTATTATTTTATTTTGATTTTACCTTGTTTTATAAACGGGTGCTTCTCACGAATTCTCACTTTAAAGTGAAACTTTTAAGGGGCAATTGGGCTACATTTTTATTGTACTTCTATCGATTTTCAAAAATTTTTTATAATATGGTGATTGTGAAAATCCTTCTTAATAAATATGTCCTCTATATGTAGGTTGTCTGTAGTTAAATCCAAGCATGTTTATGTGATACCTTATAAACATTTGTTAAAAAATCTTCAACCAGAAATATATATCCCTAAATTCTGTATATCACCTCCGACATACAAAAAGCAAGAAAACTAAGTTATCATTATGTTTACGTAATTTCAGTACTCGCTTTGTATGCCCGAGAGAGTCCCTATGTATTGGAAGCCAAATTTACGAAAAGCATCTACATTTAAGAGTGAAAATAGTGTATTAAATGGTTAATGTAGGTATACGTGTGGTAAACATTTTATTGTGCTCTTCACTAACAGCGCTGTTTTCACAGTAATACAGTACTTACAATCAGAAGCCTTTACATATACATCGTGGTTATTTAATGGAGATTAGTGTAGCATTGTATGATGGTGTTTACCCATAGCTAATTAATGAATGTTGTTTATGTGATGTTGCAATGAAAATTTATAATAACTATTTAGATTAGAATACGTGTGATCGAGGATTAACTTTCTTAAAGTTTATAATCAATTATAAACTTTAAGTGTTCCGCTATCTATTGTTGATTATGCTAGTAACTACATAAAATCGACATTTTTGCTGTCGTTCAAATCAATATTGAAACTAATCGCCTAATGCTAATTCTTATTAATTGTATTTGAATATAATATAAAAAAATACATATGCATGGCGTTTCTTCTCTATCGGTGGGTGCGTTAGCGGTGGTGTAGACGTGACAATTTTTTGGGGTCTCCTTTATTTCGCTGAATTATATATACCTCGACGCTTCGAAAAGTTTGAAATTGCGAAATAAAAGCGGCCCAGGTAAGTTCAATTACAGTAACGTTATGTTAACGTGGTTTATTTCGTGCAGTACAAATTGGACTTCACGGGACTGTCGGCGGGCGGGGCCGGCGCCAGCAGAACGTCGCGGGACGACGAGGCCGGCGGAGGCGGCGGTACGGACGCGAAGCCCGGGGGGAGCTCCTCAGATACGGCCATGTGACAGTACGGCATGGGCCGGCGCGGCAAGGGCGACGCGCGCCGGACCAGGGTCAGCTTCCTTCTGTTTTAAGCACTTAAACGTCTTAAAACAACTCGTCGCCGATTTCGGTTGAACAAATGCTTGATTAAGATCACATAACTTCCTTCCCGCCTTCACATTCGAAATTAAATTAATACTTTGGCTAGCCACATAAGTTAAATACTATTCTTAATGATGATTAACCTAAAAGGTATCGAAAATGCGTCAAAAGAAGCACAAACAGCATTAGAGCCTTATTTGCTTTGGAATGCCCACCTACCTATAGTTATGTATTTTTAATCAAGCCTTGTTCTAAGCATTATATTCATTAACCAGCGGTTACAAGCTAACGGGATTAAACTAGTTTGTAATTGCATTATTTCGTCGTACACTTCAAGTTATTAAATATAATGCTGTAAACCGATTGTGTAGTTGATAATGTGTTTAATGATGCGCATTTTTATATTTGGCATTATTAGATGGATTTCAGCTAACATATTAAACTAAGATGGACAGTACGATATATTAATTTTAAGGAGACCACTTGCGACACACAAGATCGTTCGTATAACGTAATCTAAATTATAGGTAAGATACCGTATGAGTAGAGCAATCGCGCGGAAACTACGCATTTGGCTGTGGACCTAACGTACCTAACAAAACCTTTTTTTTTTTTTAATAACGTCGCGTTTTTAGCCCGGTGGCTATTAAAACTAACCGGATAATCCTAATAAGACCGTATTCATAGTTGTATTATACATCGATAATGTACTTAAATATATTATTCATTTTCCTTCGTTAGTACAATACCTATATTCCGTAGCGTAGGTGATCCAAGTGCATATGCAGTTACTTATTGCTTGCGTTACGAATTATCCATGGTTATAAATAACATATTGTGATCATTAAGTAAAAAAGAGTGAAAACGTACAATAAATACTTACGAATACTTGTTACACTAGATTATTGTTACACAATATTACATATATAAGAGTCCTACACAAAGGAGCCTATTTTTTTAAATTCCACCCCTCTCAGTTCCAGATACCTAAAGTTATATATTATACGTTAGGTAGACAGTTCCTATTCCTATATTGTAACTCTTAATCGATGTTCTATGTTTGAATGTACCTTCTGTGGCCCTGTTGCACTTCTTATGTTGTTACCTATGCACGTTGGCTTTCTATGTTTATTTTGCACCAGCATTAGTATAATATTCTGAACATGCTACGTCAATCACATTACATCACAACACATTCTTATTTGATGTTACATTAATGTACATTAATTCTCCTTCAAACACTATGTAAATATGTGGACTAGTTAATGCTATGGATAACGGGCATCGATCAGACATTGCATGAATGTGAAACTGACAAAATAGATGTGTGTTGCATGTGTGTATACGTGACCATTGTATTGGATGTCGTACTTCATCTTTTTGACGGGAAGACGTTTAGGATTAAGATGGTGGAACTTGACCCTGGTGGTTAAGGAAACCACCACGTCGCCCGTGAAAGAGCATATGTTATATAGACCGAACGAAGGAAATAACGAAACACCCCACCGGCAAGTTTATTTTATATTTGCATGCAGTGTGGCTGAATGTTGCTACTAAGTGTATATCTGGGCATGATCCATCTCTCAATGAAGCAGACAACTGACATATCATAAAGCTAATTATATTATTGCTTTATCATTTATCAGTGATAACGTTATTTAGTGTTTAAGCATTAATAGGATATTTTTAACATTGTGCCTATAAATTTTACGGAATACACATGCTATAGTAAGTTACAAGACTCAATGTTACAATTATTTAATATAAAAATAGATAGAATAGAAACAAGGAAGTACCCAGTGGATATATTAGCATATTTCTAGATAAAAATCACAAATCACGGATGTGTTCAATAGTCTGCCTTTTAAAGTAATCACTTCAATGATCTATAAATTAAACAATAAAGAGAGTGACTTCAAAATCGCATGCGTACTATTTTTGTTCTAAGCGCAAACTTTTGCAAGCTCATAATTTAATGAAAAAACTTGAATGGCTAATAATAAAGGATTTGTGGAGTTTGTGTTGAAATGCGGTGTAAGTTGTATCATTTCAGACATTAACACAAGCAGAATCAATAACCGCTTTATCCTTAGCTAACTTCTTAAACATGCCTGTGGTCTGCTATTTACTACCTTTCTATCTTCCGTGGTCTATATAACAGTCTCGTTTCACATTAATTCTATTCTCAATTTCAATTTACCAATTACAACTAAATATAAGAATATCTTAAAATCTACATCGATTTCTTATTTAAAAATCTTTTAAGTCTCTTGAAATATTTAAATTATAAGGACATTTAGTGTAAGTTCATAAAAAACGACGCCTTAAGTTATCTTATTCACGAACAATATATTCGATTAATGTAATGAGCTTTATGAAGCTTTATCATAAGAGTTGTGAATCGAAATCGTGGCCACGTAACGTTATAGACTCAAGTTTTAGTATTAGTACGCCTTCGAATCTTAATTATATTTATATTATCTAATTTTGTAAGAGTTTTCATAGAGATAGTTATTTCGATAAAGCAAGCTCTAAATGATGATTTGTATATGCTCAGATAATAATAGATATTTAAGTATGCAATATTTATAAATTCGTACAAAATTTTACCACTTCGTTACTTTTCTTAACACTATACATATTTTTAAATATACTTGTTTAAGTTAAAGAAAA
The DNA here is from genome assembly GCA_025727935.1 of Hebomoia glaucippe. Lineage (NCBI taxonomy): Eukaryota > Metazoa > Arthropoda > Insecta > Lepidoptera > Pieridae > Hebomoia > Hebomoia glaucippe. The sequence goes on from JAOSYY010000003.1 coordinate 4,116,374, forward strand.
CGTAACAAATATATAGTACCTTTTCGACATTACCGTTTTATTTTCGATGAACGAATCGTAGTACATCATTAGGAACTTGCTTATAACGTTGTAACTATATTCATGACCAATGTAATTATTTATCATAAGCTAGAAATTTTAGTACGTGCAACGGTAGGCTGATAAGAGTATACATTATGATATGATTGGCTACACATGTCCAATTATAAATATCCTCGGAAATAGTATGTCAAAGGGTCCTCCCATGGAAAACCTTGGTTCAGACGTTAAATATCTTGACAAGCTTTCGGGGTAATGGGAAATAAATACCTCATTGCTTGCTATATGCTAATGTAGAAGACAAGAATCCACCGAGTTATCCGATTTCGGACTCAAAAAGACACTACGCAGTTCCCGATGTCTCGTTTCATGACAAAGAGACGTCTATCTATAATTATGTCTACCTATCGGAAACTAAGACGTTTGCCGTAAACTATCGACAAGCATTAAATGGTATATCATACCTATTACAATAGCAAATAAAGAAATTGCTTTACCATTGGCCTTTTTTATAACTGGGTAATGTTTACATTCGGATGGTTCTGTGATTGGACACTAAACCCGTTAGACAGTTGTCATTATGGACATTTTATGAGATCAGCCTCATGTTCAAATTAGATAATATATTTCGAAAGAAACATTACAATAGCCATCGTGCCTCTTATCGTAGTAAATAGCTAGATGCATAAAAACGACACGCAATAAATAATTGTACAAGTTAATTAATATTGTTTTATTGTCAGGTCCTTACACAGAGAGGATAGTCTTTAATTAAGGGTTGCTAATTCAGATGTTGTTTGAGATTTATAATGATTTCTATACAACAAATACGAATACGCTTACTATAGGTGTTACTGCTGAAGGCATAAATCACTCTGTGAGCTTAAAAGCGAATGCGGCAGTGGCAAATGGAACAACTTTAACCGACTCATGTAGATCAAAATATTACCGATCATATACCACAGATAACATATCTTTGAAAATATTTTGACCTATATGACTTTTGCAGTAATGTTTAACAGAACGTAATTACATGATTGGCCTTACGTCATTATGACGGGTGTATACCGAGCTATAAAACAACTTTACCATTTTTAATAAAAAATTCCAACGCTTTACTACTGACATATTAAGAAAATTGAGGGCGACTTTTAACTGTTATTACGTTAAGGAACTGAGAGTGGTAAAGCTATTTTATGGTTGTGTAATTAAATTTCCAGTAAAAATTGTACTGCCTACCATTAGCATTGTTACCTAGTATATCTACTACATACAAGTCTATCCATACGATGTGGTGATAATCACCCAACACTGACTTCCATTGCATTTATAATCAGCTAGATAAGTGATGTAGATAGCGATACAGTATTGTGATATTACAAGTTAATTGATATTTAGTACAACGTCCTTTATCGTTTCAATATTTACTTATTAGACTAGAGGGACACGAAATGAACACCAATATAAAAACATAGTGATTAGACTAATTATATTATATATGCTAATTATAAATACTATTATGGAGTGTAGAAAAGGGCAGCCGTAGCAATGAGATGGATCTTAAAACAGATTTTCGCTTTTTAAATTTTAAATGTTAGTGGATTTATTTATTTAAATCTACTATGTTTCCGATCTTAAACTATAAATTATTAAAATTAACCTTTCATATATTATTGAAAACGAAAAAGATATTGTAAAACTATGACAAATAACTAGTTACTTATAAATTTAATAAATTTCTATACGAATCATATTAGAATTCCTTAAACTTCGTATTAGGCTTTATGCTATTAACAGATTATAACTATGAATTCTATAATTATTTCACAAATCCCTTATAAAATTTTCATCTTTTATCAAGAGTGTTTTTCGAAGGAGTGATGTTAGAAGTAAAAAAATGTAAATTGCTTATAATTCAATGCAAATTACCTTAGAATTTGTGATTTACACACTTGAATTTAAACGTTTTTTAATTAAAAATGTTTGTAACCCTGAAGGAAAAACCCCGTGAACGAAACTAATGTAAATATTACAATACTATTTATATTTACGAAATTAAATCGATTCTAGTCTATGCGTATGTATTGTGTCGTCAAATGTATTTAAATCAACTTAATATTTTATTAAGAGTGAATAATTAGAGTTGTATCGTCGAAACTGTTGTGATTGTTACCATAATATATTTAATGTTGCATTTTCATTAAATAAATTAGAAGTATATTTTCAATAGGGCTGCCAAAGATTAATATAAATAGACGTAGTCACGTTATATTTGTCATCAAGATTTGAGGTTGTACGTGGATATATGGATTGTATTTTGATGTGTTTGATGATTATGAAAGTTATTATGTAACTGCCAAAATCGTTTAAGAAATTAGACTGGAAATAACACAAGAACACCTACCTAAATATATTCATTATTGGTCAAATTACTTATACTGCGTTGGCATGTGCATAACTATTTACTAATTGAATAAAAATGATTCGTAATAACGTTGTATTTATTTAATCTCGTAAGCAACACTTATCATTTTAAAGCTCTACGTCCTCGTTTGTTAAATAAAAATAATGTATGTGTGTGTTGGTGTTCACACGTAAAAAGTGAAACTTCTTGGATAGAAAATTATTAAAAACTATTCATTTAAAATAATGAACATCTCTACGTTTTCATATTCTGTGTAGTATATTTTTAAATAAAAATTTTATTATTACAATTGATGTTTTCTGGATTTAATAAGATTATTTACATTCACTGATATGTACAATGAAGAAGTGAGGTTATCCTGAAATAACAAGTACGAATTTCTGCTAATTCCATGGCGACACTGTTTACTTCGTTGCATGTCCTTGGTATCTACCATTCGCTCTCATTCTTGCATTGGTATATTGGACCAAACGTAACATTGCTTTCATACCCCCGCCATAGTAGTGTTAAACAGTTAACGCAACGTTGTTGGAAGTCGGATTAGGAGTTTGACTTAAAAAAAATATTTTGGCACCACAAGTCTCATTAAAAATTACCAAATATAAACACTAAATTGAAGAAAATTCATTCAATATGATAACATTCAGTCTATATACACCGCATACAATGTCGCCTTTTATATATTCCAATCGCCAACCATAAATTAGTAAGAGATCTTCACTAATAAACGACTCCATAAACAAAGTATATCTTTCATTTCTTGTTTCTCATTCATTCATATAGCGTGGACACGTTATGAAATGACTTAGAACAATGAAACTAACACAACGTAATTTTTAAAAAAATAGCGCCAAATTTAAGTTCAAAAGCAGCATCGAATTATTATTTTTTTTAAATCAGTCATTTCAATATTAATAATTAAAGATTGAAATGGTCAAATAAAGAAAATAAATAATACACAAACCTCCTATATATTACGTATTTATTTATATTTATTCAAAGGTACAATATATTACATCGTCTGAACGTAATCGTTCTCCAACTTACATCACATCCCTTGTAATGACTATGCAAACGTCACGTCCATAAATCGGGGTCGAAACACAAAATACAAAAATTAAGCACTTATAACTACGATACTAATTTTAACGCGGAAGTCAATACTGTGGTGTTCGAGAATACATTAATTTAACCATGCTATAGATTAAATAAAGATTATGCATTTCATAAGTAACGTGATTAAGAGCAACGTGAATATACCTTTGTCAAGACATTATGAATAAAAGAAAATATTTACAAAGAAGTTAATAATATAGATTATAGAGTCTAAGAGGCTAATATGGAATAACATAATTAAATGACGTATCGTTCACAACAGCATAAAGTTACATCTGGTTTAAGTTACAATAGGAATAAATGAAGGCAGTCTCTCATGACTCGATCCGAAAATCCATTTCTTAGTCGGTTCTCGAGCAACCTGGCACGTGTTAAGTAATAGCTACGCTTTGTGTTACCTTTTGCACTTCAAGATTATCATAGCTATCACTTAACCGAGCTAGCTAATTCGGTTATGTCGGAAGAAGCGATTGCCACATTCGATCTGATCTCCTCCACGGGTACCTAACGTAATCCAATGTCTCTATAATTCAAGCAGAATCCAGCATGCAATGACATTAGCACTTTTGTCGACATAACGATTCTGCAAGCGTTATCGAATGACAGACGAATCCCGTTTAAATCCCTCGCTAACATATCTACCTATGTGTTACGTAATAAGAAACTCTAAAACCTAGCTAAAGCTAGAGCCTATTTCACAACTGACCTATGAGCATAATTGAATATCACTAAGCACAATATACCGATGTATAATCAAACGTCGTGCCACTTCACACCACAAAGAATGCTGTCCATTAATAAGCTTAATGCGTAATTTAGTAAAGATATAAAAAATATCCAAATTCACATCAAAATTTAGAATCGTGTTCCTAATATAAATTGTTTAAATCGCTACAATTATGAAATCCTATAGTTAATATTATCGGAAAACATTTCGAGATTACTAGCGATCAAAGACTACGCAGTTATTTTCTATCAAAAAATCAAATATGTTGAGCTGTTACAACGCGGATAAGGGTTTGTGTCCACACATAATGAACTAATTAATTAGTTTTGATGGATGTTGGCCCTTATGCAGGGTTATTTCTTATGGAGGTAACGAGTTAACTTCAAAAAAGGAGTTGAAAAGTGCTTTAAAAGTTTATTAGATTAACTAACTATAATAATTTATATCACACGTTTCTTTTAAAATTCAAAATTTTACAAAACTCTAATTAAAATTTGCCAAATTAATAATGAAGTCCTATTTTGGTGGTTTGGACATTTTTTTAAGGTTCTATAGTATATCGCTACAAAAAAACTCGTAACCAAAGCTGTAAATAAGACATAACCCTGAATTAAATTTCATTATTTAGCGTTCAATAAATCTCAACATAATATGCATATTACGATACATAAAAACTTCTTAATAGATACACTACTTTGGCAACTTCACGGACGTATAGTCGAATCATAAGCCAAAATAAATTGTGCTCCAAAAACATACATACATATCAATTAATTTTTCAAAGATTTTTCGTATTTTCACACATAGCAAAGATAATAATACATTAGGCCTTTTAAAAATAAATGCATCGTCATGGAATAACGTCTTAGAAGAAATAAAAAATCCTGAATTATAATTTAATTACTGATGTATTGATACAATGATAAATTCGGTGTAGTCTTTTACAATCGTTGTTCGCTTACAATTTATAATTATAGAAAAACGTAACACTAAACACGCCACATATTAGCTTCGTTAAAGTGCTATACCGCTCGTGACATTCTTAAATGACCAATCTGAAAGTCGTATAATTAATAAATACATAACTATATAATGAACTTAATATAAATTATAAAAAGTAAATAATTTATGCAACTATGCATAGAAAACTTCGTCTTTATACATCGAACAAAAATTTTAGTGTGGTCAAATCGATTAGTTTACAACAGTCAAGAACACAATGTCCCGTAACCTTTCAACATTTATATTTACATCACAAAATGGAGATCGTCATTAGTATTTATGAAAGAAGTTTAATGCGAAAAAAAACGCAAGAAAGTAGAATACATACAGTATTAGTTAACCAATAGAATCCTTTGATATTTTCCTGAAATGGCACTATAAAAAGTTAATCTCTTATTTCACAGTTTATAAGGTATACTTCTTCAACACATTACGATATGTGGAATATTTACCTTAAAAATGAAAACAAATTGTTAAAATTCTGTACAATAGTGTCTAGCAACAAGGCCGAAGCAATTCAGAAGGTGATTATGAAGATCCGACATCTACATACACTGGTTTGGGGTTTAGTCTAAATGACTACCTACTGTTTGAAATCTTTGTTGGTATAAGGATGTTTAAGTACGTTGCCAAATTATACCGAACGCTAACAAAACTAGAAATCGAAGCCTTGATCTAAATCAGTTCTAAACCGGAAGTCTATGACTCTAATAAAGTTTGAAATCGACTTCATACTGTTAACAGAGTCGATATTTAGGCAAATTGTAAGAATAATTAATTATTATAGAACAGTAGGTGGTTAAAGGTGTGCATACGAAAACATCTTTATACCACTGTATAATAGTCTAGATAAATCGTAGATAGAATATACCGTGTTCCATAGCGTATGGAGCATAGAGAAGATAGGCGCCGGCGCGGGCGGACACCGACGGGTTAGTCACGTATGAGTTACGGTGGGTGCGAAGCCGACGCGACTTGTCGCGATTTTTAGAACAAACCTTTCTTTTTCTTATCCTTCTTATCCTTGCCGTCCATCGTCCTGAAAAAGTCAAAGTATAAATCAAAATCTATGAACAATATATTTTTTTAAGTATTATCGTATTTTATTAACCATCTGTATGTTATTACAATTTTTCAAGAAACATCTTTCGCTACTTTTGGTAATATTACTCGAGTTTTATATTTGTATTTACGACAAATCAACGTCAATCACAATTTTTTAAACAAAGGACCATAGGGCTATGGTTGTTTTTATGGTATTAGACAGTCAGTAAAATTATTTGGAATAATGCCGTCTACTAACTGTCACCAGTCGACCTGGAAGCGAAAACAATTGGGATTTTAATCCAAATTTTAAAGAAGCGTCGGCATTATTTCTGAACTGATCAAACTCTTGGAAAACTTTGCGATTACCAAGTGCCACCTCAATTCAAACTTCACTTTACGAGAAAAATTCTATGTATGTAGCAAATTGCCTATGATGTGACGGGACACATGATTGAAAATAAAGCCATAGCGAGAATAAACTTACTCCTTGCTGTTCGCCTCAAGCGAGCGACGGCGCAGGTCGTCGAGTGAGAGTCCAGTTTCGCGTTCCCACGCAGACTGCTCGGCCTGCAAAGCGCGCTGCCTCTCCTCCAACTCCCTCGCCTGGGCCTCGAGCGCCCGTCGCGTCGCTTCATGCCGTCTTGCTAACTCCGCTTCTGATTCCTTCAACTTCGCACGCTTTTCACGAACCTTTGACTCGAATACCTATAAAAAAAACTCAGAAACTTTAATTCTCAAATTTTTAATTAAAAAATTATCATATTTCATATGAACCTATATGTATTACAAAATTATACTTATAAGAAGAACACACCTGTTCCATTTCGCTCTCCATTTTCTTCATCTTAAGATCGTGTTCTCTCTTTTCTTCTTCCATCTGAGCTAATGGATTCCTGAAAGAATAATCAAAAAAAAAAAAGGTTTCAAAACTATTTTTTCAAATTTTGATTCTTTGTGCTTATAAAACAATGCTTTTTAAAAGATAATCACACAACACGCAGAATATAAATATCATGCGAGGGAGACCTTTTAATGTTCAAAAATTGAACTAAGACATACAAAACAAAGGTTTTAGTATTAGCATTTGGTAAGGTCTTTCAAAATTCAAATCCCGTCTAGAACAGATCCATTATTAACTTGACAACCACCGAGCACAGTTACAAAAAGTATGAAGTCCAGTCTTTTACTTGGGTAATAGGTTTAAAATCGACCTTTAAGGATATGGTGAGCTTAGCAAAAAAGATACGTCATAGAATATATGTGTATTAATTCGTGAAGTTACAAAAGCGGTACGATAAGCAGATCTACAAATTAATATATTTTATTAATTATAAATGCAAGTGCTGGAATGCTTTAGTGGGTTTATTTTGTTAAGACTTAAAAAAGTGACTGATGTTATAGTATTACCATGCGAATTTTCATAAAAAGAATTCAAAACGAAAAAATTTAGTTACGAGGATGCGATGAAACTTACCATACGGTCATGAAACTGTTCATCAATCCTTGCGGGCAGAAACTGAACACCAACACAACCAGAGTTAGCAAACCGATGGATGAGCATTCACGCAGTGACATTAAAAAGCAATGTAATGGAACACGAATGTATTTCAGAATTTCATGATTTTCTTTATAATTCTTTGGTACCATTGTGGTACCAAAATACTTTCCTTAAGTTTGTATATAAAGACGTTTTTCATCAATCGTCGTTTAATCTCAAATACACAATTTCATTTAATGATGGTTTGGTAGAAAAATATAATATTTCGTAGTAAAATGGTCATTGATTTAACTAAACAGATTACTACAAGTTAATTATTAGACTAAAAGTGAAGTATGTTTCAGGTATTGTAAACAAAAATGCAACGTTCAATTTAAACCAAACCCGTACCGTGGCCTACACGAAAAACGTAACAAATGAACACGATTTAAAATTATAATTATATCAAATTATAATACTATCGCAAGAATCGAGAATTCCTATGCAAATTCCGAGCAAAAAATAATCGACATATATGCAATACTCTCCGATCCCGTTCTCACATTTCGTCGATTACTTATGAATTCAGTGCATGCGCAAATAAATTTAAACAATTAGCATGAGTACATTCACATTCTACCCGTGAACAAGTTTGTACTACGTAACATATGTGCATTGTTTTATTTGGTACATACAACACAGTAATGAAAACGGCGACTGTTTGAATCAATTGTAATGTAAGAACAATAACATCGATGCACTGTATGACACACGCGAATTAGCATCTTCATGACTGATAATGTAAACGATGGACAATAAATTGCTTTTAATGCCACTGCGAATGCGTATGAACTGAATAGTTATTATGATTAATGAAGTTTATGTCATGGATATTTTAAAATCTCGTGTAATCATATGCATAATAAAAATGTAAAACATATTTAAAACCCCATGACAAATACAAAGTGTCCTGGTGTAACCCTTTTAGGTTTAAAATATCAGATCTAAAGTATATAAGTAAATGTAGGTTCTGCTACTAAGTCTATTAAAAACGCAGGGAAAATAACAACTTAATTAATATTATTTTAAATAATCACTATATTGTATAATAATAACGCGTTTCAAATCCGTTCAAAATCTATTTAATTTTAATGTTTTAGACTAACTTTAGCTTTTTATTCTATGAATTGATTCCAACTCCTAGTCATTTGTGATAACATTCATGCATAAACTCTTTAAAATGCAATTTCTTTAAAAATAGTTTTTAATGTCCTAATCCTTACTAATAAGGTTAACACCGAGACACCTGTATAATGAGTATTTCATTTCTGCATGCCAAAGCGCATTCGTGAACTATCGAACAGAACTAATAGAGTGGAAATAAAGAAAATGTAGCGTACAATGCAATACATAACAACCGACTCGAAGATGACCAGACATGCAGTAATGGAATACACAAATTGTTATACAGTTAATTTGGATTTAGCATGTTAAAATTCGAATTAAGTCTGGTCACCTTGAAACGGTGACTCCACTTAAGTTAGTCAATACCAACCCCGTCTACATAGGTTGTTACTTATCATGCCTCCATCGAAATATCTAAATCATAGCAGAGATTAGATCGCTATATTATTATTTGAAATTAGTACAGAAAGGTTATGGTACTGCCGATTTCTCAATCGTTAAACTCTTGAAATTAAAACGACAATTTTGACAACTGCCGATAACTATACCTTAAATGTGAGGTAACGATAGAAAAATCGGCTAATATGAGTGATTTAATTAATTTTCGGACGTACTTGTTCGAGTTGATCCTGTGTGGTTTTCCATCGTGCGAGAGTCCTGCTAGTTTGCGACACCGGTAGTTTTCGTAGTGAACGGAGCTGGTCACGTCCTTCAGGTCCTGAAGGTGCGTCCTTATAACCATGTTACGTAGCGCCAGAAAGTCGCAGTGCTCCAGATTCTCCACTGCAATTCATTGATGTTTATTAGTTTTAAGTGGTACGTCAAGTAACATTTTAAATTGGTAATTGCTTGTTCCTCGTTTCAATTAATCTGTTCAGGTACCGACGTAATTGCAACAAATGTAGACAATTATAGTTAAATACGCTCTACAGCGAATATCAATCAGGTAAGTTATGGCGTGTGTGTTACAAAAAACGAGATTACAGCTAAGCCATTTTTGATGAATTTTGGCATAGGCTTAGGTGTAACCCTCAGGACGGGTTATTGACTAGGCACTGTTTTTTGCGAAATTTAAACTAAAAGGGTCTAACGGTTTACGATTTGTATTATAATTCGCATAAATTATACTGAATATTTAAACAAATTCATATGTTCTTTTACTTGTTATATATTTTTTCTATATACAAAGACACGCAACATACCCTCAGCAATACCCCAAGGATATTTTCGTCCTCGAATACGCCGTCCGTCTTGCTCTATGACAGTGTTGGCTCCGACCACGGCGAAGGGCACTCTGCCTCGTAACGCCTTCGTTGCCTCTGCCGCGTCGCCCTCTTCGCCCGTGCTTTCCGGGAAGTCGTAAATTTTGATCTTATGCTGACCTATCTCTTTCATTATCTGAAAATATACGTCATCATAGCGAGTTTAGATACTTTTATTCAACAAAAACACTTGTTTCATATTTTCATTCCGACTATAACTTCTTAACTTATTGGTTCCTTCATTGTATAATCTTCATGATTCTAAGCAATACGTCTAATAAGTCATATGTTATTTAAGTCACATACTTGCTCCTTGAAGTCTTTGCACTCTTCAGGTGTCATCGTGTCCGCTTTAGCGATGACCGGTATTATGTTGACTTTATCGCCGAGCCGTTGCATGAACTCTACATCGAGGGGTTTGAGTCCATGTCCACTCGGCGCAATGAAATAGAGGCAGCAATGTACACGCGTGTCCGGCGGTGCCGCTTGACGGGTCACGCGAGACTCGGCGTTCAGAAACTCTTCGTACTTTGATTCTACGAAATCGATGATCGGCTGCCAGCTAAAAGAAAAGAAAACATATCGCCGTGTTCGTGATTCACTCATACCTCGCCTATTTATCAGACATTTATATATTGAAGGAACAAATCAAAAACATCCAAGACATTAAAAATAAAATAAATATAGGTTTTAAATTTAGATATATCCTTCATGATTTTCACAAATAATAAAAAAGATAGATTTATAGATACTAATGCAGATAAGATAGATTTCAAATATCAATCACAAACAATAAAAGAAAAGATTAGACTAAAAATTACATTTACCGAATGAAAACTGGAAGCATATTACATCTTTAAATTCAGCTCCGATTTTTAATAATAACGTACTATTTAAAATATATATCTTTAATCGAATTTTTATGCCTTTATACAGTAGCTACAAGATATTTAACTATTCAAAAGTAAACATCAGCCAGCGGGGACATAATCTCGTAGAGATTAAAGTCTTACATTGTTTATGTCGGAAGTACATACTACGGTCTGCGTCATGTTATAAGCTGTAATAAATTACTTGACAATCATCCCTAAGTACCCGGATTTGACTATTCAGTGGGACAACATAAGGTTTACATTGTGTTATGAGATTGGTCGGTGATTCACTTACAGACGATTCATTCATTTACGCAGAAATCGACGCTTGAATTCAGAATAAAGTTTGCGCATATGGACTTACAGACTGAAAACAATTTTTTTTGTATCGTAATGTGAAAATATTTTGTAATCATTAATGTCTGTCTCAATTTCATAATATAAGTATGTTATCAAATAATATGATACACGTTACTCTATTTCCAATTTAGATTTTTAAATCCTTTTTTTTTGTATAAATTTATCTAAATATACTCGAAATGTCTATTTGTAGATATTATCAAAATAACAGTTATTTTCTAAATGTATATGAAAATATGTATATACACACTACTTATAACAGAGACGAAATTTATAAAACCGTTATTTCGACCGACAGACACGGACGTGTGTCGGTATGTCTGTTGGCTTCCACTAATCTCTGATACCGCTGAATTGATTTTGACGGGACTTTGAGTGGCCGATATCTAAGTCTAAGGAGTAAGTCTTTATTTCAACGTAGTCTTCAGACTCTAAAAACGCGGTGCCCCGTTAAAATTAAATAAAATTGCAAATCATATGGTGTGGGTGAATGGTCACCTACTTAATAAGTACACTTACCAATAAAAAAACTACATCTACAAATAATTTCAACTTTCAATTTCATTACTAGTTTCAAATAAAAACAGGTTTAAATCATGCACCGAAGTACAGACATCTTTATGAATATTGATCAAATATTGTATAAATATCCGGTTATGCGTTTTATAATCAGGCAACACTTCAAAATTGGCTTAAAAGAGAAATAAACTCACCAGTTGCTGTTATCAACTGCATCGCCGAATCCCGGCGTATCGACAATGGTTAACGTAAGATTCACTCCGTTTTCCTTAAGGAGTACCACGCTCGTTTCCACCCCGACAGTCTTCTTAACCCTTAGCGAAGGTCCCGGGTGTTTGTCCTTATCGTAAACGTCCGTCAAAAATAACGAATTAATTAACGTCGACTTGCCCAAGCCGGTTTCACCTGGAAGTTTTAAAATGATCGCTCAGAAATATTTCAAAACTGTAAATATGTATTTATGCCCCAAAAAGGCAACACATGATGTACATGTTGTTTAATATTGACACACTCCTTCGCGCACCTTTCAACACGCATTCCTTCTAGCTCTCACATCATAAAAGGAAATGTTTACGATACTCTACAAAGGAAATTCTTGGTTTTCTGTAATTTTATACGATTTTTTTAAATTTACATTAATTAAACCTATTTCCGTAGATTCAATGAAATAATGCATTTAATTGAAAATCACTACTCACCAACAACCATTAACGTAAATTCGAATCCTTTTTTCACTGCTTTCCTGTAGACTTGATTCGGGAGATTTGCAAAACCGACATACCCATCTAGCTCTTTGGTTTTGGGTTTTTCTATTTTAGGTAGATCAGGTTTTGGTGCGACTGGTGGATGGTCTGGTTTCTGAAAAATAAATAAATATTCAATTTATCAATTCATGCGCTAATTAATTTAAATATTAACTATCTCGCAGTGTACGAAATGGTGTTTGAGATTTAGATTCGGAAAGTATCAGTACATATTACCCAGCAAATATACAATACCTTTATAATATTTTCTGTACTTCTCAGCGGTGCGGCGGGTGGTGCTGTCGTAGGTACCGGTGGAGCGGGCATCTGTGGAGGCGCGTTCGGTTTCCCCGTGTCCACGGACAGACTACTGCTCAACTTGCTTGGTACCGAAGTACCATTCGCTTCCAGGTGATTATTCTCTTGTGGTTCAGGTAGCGTAGCTGCACGCTTCGCGAGAGCCTCCTTTATAGAGGAAGGCGCTAGCGGCGGAGCGGGCGGTGCAGCGTTTGGCAGCCCCGTGGCGCTCACTCCGCCGCTGCTCACCGATTCCGACTTGAAGAACAACTCACGCTTACTTTGTAACTGCAAAAACAATACATAAACATTGACTTGACTGACAAAACTTAACTTATTATAGACGGTTGAATTGACGTCACTAACATATAACTTCTTTATCAAACACGAACTCCCACTGTGCTAAAGGCATAAATTCATTTCAACTTGCGAAATGTAGCCGCGATATAGCATGCGGCGCTTGGTATAAACTTGGCTCGTAAGTCTACAGCTGGGTATGAGACCGGCGTCAGATGACTCATCGATACCAAGGCGAGATGTGTATCTACCTATAGCGAATAATATTATACCAACTACTTACAACTTAATGTAAGAACTTATACCAAGAGCATCTTTAAAGAAATTTTGTTATTCTTTAAAGCAACAATTATTAATATATACGCGTCTAAATTTTTTTGTGTTTTGCACCGGTACATTGAGTATAAAACGATTGATGTGTATGTTGAACGAATTCAAAAAATTATTTAGAACGATCGCTACACCCAGATTTTAGAAAATTACAGTAATGTGTACTAATGATTCCTGACCCGGATCAAGATAAATATTGTGTGTTCGCTAACAACGGCTCTTTAAGAACATAAAAGTTACAGCTTTCAACCAAACACATACAAAGCACCGTTATCCTGGTTCCCAAACTGATATAGATTCTTAGTAAAGTGTTTACGTCGTACATATTTCTTTTGAATGTATGTATAAAATGTAAAAATACATGATTAACCAACGTTTCCATTATATATTATCAAGCGTAACAATTCTATAAGTAGAAGCCATGTCGAGTGTTGTTTCGCAAAATACGACAATCGAATGCGCTTGCAACGGTCAATCTAATAATACCCTTAAGATCTCTGATATTTACAGCGGAGCAACATATTGGCCCCAGACAGGCGCAATAATGGAACACATGATAATATTTCTATATTAAATAGTACTGGTATTATAATTGTATGTGTAATTACGATGAAATAAACAAACCTGATCGTTTATTTTTACAAAACCTTAGCTATTAGACGACAAATCACACAGGGAAACGAAACAATTAATGTAAATATTGGAACATTCATTATGGAATTTACCTGATAATAATTTAAGAATATTATGCACGTAGCTCCATAAGCAACAATATAAAATTGTCTCAACACGTTACGTCTGATTATTATTTACCTGTGACGAAAAATGGTCAGTGAAATAGACACAAAAATATGTCAGCCTCACTCAGTACGGTATTCATTTTTTAAAGTGATGATTACACATATAATTTCTTTTCATTTGTACTTTGTCAGGACATAAAGTCTGTTGCGTATATGTCAGATGCTTATTTAGTCTCAGCTTCGAAGTCATTACACGTTTCACCAACTATATCAATACAAGAGAGCTTAGCCGACACGACATTAACATTAAAGTACAACCGCCCATTTCCTTTAATGACACAAATCGAGAACTCAATAGAAAAATCCAAAAAACAATGGAACTTACACTATTACACTCAGGTTTAGATTTACGTGAAAAACAAAAAAGCTTAGACAAACTATTCATCACAGATACAACTGTCAAATACAGTTCGCATCGCGAGTAATTGTTATTAACTGAATTATGTCATATTGAACAAATGAATGAGGAAACTCGCTGAAAACTTCCACTATAGCATAATATAGCATTGATAAGAAAATATGTGAAACATTAAACTGTTGACCTTCACGCTTCTAAATATTCCAATAAATGACCTATTATAAGTTAAAAAAAATCGATTTCACCTCTTATCCGCCATGTACTACTTCGTAAAATGTACCCGAATGGTATAAAAATGATTCTATACATGATTCCAAAGTAGGTAATAATAAAATATAGAATGTCAACAAGCTCGTAGAACGCGGTTTACGGAATTAAATTACCGACATTTTCAGTATAAATAATTAATGTACTTTTGCTAATAATAGACCTTTCTTAGTATTAGTAGACCTGTCAGCTTTGTAAGCGTAACTGACATTATTCTTTCTAATTCAGTTCCACACAAGACCCCTAATGATAAGTAGGCGATGTGTAGGCTTTAATGGGTGTTCACTTTTTTGTTATTAATGTACCACTATAAACTATATTGAAAAGCTTTGTTAAAGAAGGTGTGTATTCATTAGAGCTGTGACAAAGTGTGGCAGAGCATGAAGTGTACAATGCTCACAGTAACGTCATGCTACATTAAACAATATTACACTAGGGGAGTCATTTTAATATCTTTGGCGATACGCACATCAGGGACATCGCTATCCTCATAAGAATTAGCTAACTACAAAAAATTGCATAAGTGTCACGAACCTAGATTGTTTTATATGACACGAATAGTATGAATACATTGTGTAATATAATATATTCAACCTCTTTAATCTACTATTTTTAATATAATAGCTATAGCTTCTCGAAAAATTAGGTCTTACATCTATGAAATGGTTTCAGTTTGAACTTTTATCGATTTCATATCTCGGTATCGTATTTAACTTTTTATTAAAAAAAATATAGATAATATAGAATGCGAAGCGAGGTATTATATAGCTGTTTCCTTGGAGGTGTCTCGTCACTTAGTCACCGTGCCTAGTTCCGTTGAATGTAAATTCAATAGTGAAGCAATTCACGAGCTTCCGGTATTTGAAGACCCTCTCTAAGACTATAATACTATTCAAGTTACGTAGCGAATATTTATGTACATTTAATTATTCGATAGTATTGCTAATACGCATAAATTTATCTAAAAAGGCAAATCGTAATATAAGCCTTTAGAAACCTGTTTTGTAATTGCTCGCTGCTAAAGCATGTCTAGCACAAAAAAAATATGTAACGTATCTGTGAGTATATACTTGATTTTTAAAATACAATTTTATTAAGGATTAAACCCATAAGAGGTAATAAATACGGATATATCTCTTAAGCCATAACATTAGTAACTCACGCATTCGGACTCGATTTACCAAAAAATAGTTCAAATTACTCATAGCAATACGATGCGCGGAAACATGATTTACCGACTAACAAGTACAACCGGCTACCTCAATGGTACCTGTGACTCATTGCGGCCAACGGTAGAAGTGCTTTAAGAAACACGACTGATACAGCTAAACGATATTCATCTTCCACAAAAACTTATAAAATTTAGATCATTCAATTTAATTCTTCTTCAAATGTCAAAAGATCTAAATTTAGACACAAAATATTATCTATCAATATGTTATAATCTCGTTGACAGCCAATTTCCTTAATAAATTCCAATGTTTATCGACGTCTGTTTAATGTCATATGAATATGGTGAAGTCTTGAATAGCCCGCGCCGTTAGTCGATACTAGCGGCTCTTACCAAAACAAACGGTCGACGTACCACGGGAAGTAAACATTAATGGGCAAGTGCACGTGCGCTAACAACTCCGGCCAACTGTTCAAGCATCTCATATTCTCATAACTAATAGCGATCGGCATTACTTGAAAATGGTAAACCGGAAAAATGTAACACTATCGAGCTTGTCCCGGAACTAAATACCACTTCTAATCTATAGCAATGAAAAATTCATCGGCTAGAATGTTAGTGATTCAACTACGTATACAATTTTCGTACAAGACATACAGAAAAACTTTACTTCTAAATCGCCTATATTTTGCATTATAATTAAATGACTAAATTAATTGAATCAAATTTTATTAAATTAACTAAACAAAAGATTTAACTCGTTAAAATGCTCATGTGTAGTATAATAATTTAAATAGAATGACATACATTTTGATAACTATTTAAAAAAAAGTTCTTACAGCTAAAAAAAGCTTTAAATCCTCACTTATAATGAAACGGCTATAACTTACTGTACTATGATATATTTTGTTATATATAGTAACTTGTAGCCGTGTTCAATACTCAGTGTTAATACTAAACAGTGGCCTCAACAGTAGCATCGATTCCTAATACGAACGATACGTACCACCAGTTCCGCGTCATGTATTTTCTTCGAAAGTTATTAATTAGCATTAAGTATTCTACGCAACGAGTGTGCAATTGAAAAGTATTATTTCAACCTATTTACTCAACACTAATCACTTTAAAAATGTTGTTTAAACCGTAGTTGGTGAACCTATGCTCTTTATGTCTTTAATATACAACAAAGGACATATATACTAACAAGTAAATACATAATAAATGATATTTTGGGGCCTTTTATTTCAAAGTAAATATTTATCAAATACTTTTTCACTAAAATATTATAATTATAAATATAAATATCTTTTTATACTATAGGACTGAATGCAAAGTGCAGGAAATCAAAATGTTCAATTTAACTACGTCATGTCCAAAGACGATAACTGTAATTTGGGTCAACGCTGTTCATTAAACATTATAGGTACTTTCTCCACAAGACTCTGAAATGCTATATAATTTATCATGCACTTTCAGAACGTATTGTAATGGGCTAACGAGTATATATGGAGTTGAAAAGTATGTTTTCGCGCAATTATTAAAAAAAAAACAAGAAAACGCACCGAAACATAATTGATATCTTTACTACGCTGTTGTGCCTATCTGATGAATATGACAGTTATGGGTGAAATTTAAAAACGACTAAAATGTCCAATCGAGACAATTTTTCAATTGGAACATATATTTTTATGTCTAAGAAATTCATCGCTTCCATCGAATTTCTTAAGATAAAGTCATGTAATTTATATTTAGTTAATCACTAATCAAAGTCTAAGTCGCTTATTTAAGTTTAAGAAAAGTTTCCTATTAATAATTTTTGTGATGAATCATAGGGCATAATTAGTAACATCGCAATTATTCTCACATTATTGCACGGCAACTGATGCATAAAGGACCAGGATAAATACTAACTATACAAGTGGGTGGATGAAGTTCAAGCGTGGGCAAAACCGGGATCGAACGAAGCACATTAACAATAATTTCTTATTCTAATTGATTATTACGTACCTACTACTTGGAGTTAGAACAAATGCCTTGAAAAATATTATCTTCTAGAAAAACGTAATATATACGAGAGGTTGATACGTAAAAATAAAATGTATTAATATCTTCGTCGAATATCAGAAAGCAAAAGAAATAATTTCTTCAGTTGCCTAAGTACCTACATAAGATTCTGACATATTTTAAAAGGCGAGCTGATTTTGCAGCTCGGGTTTCTCTCATATACGGCGATGCTATGTGAGATGTCCATACCCTCTTGCATTATTCATGGTACGAAATGACTACGTGGTATCAAGATACCTACCGAGTTTCTTGATATATATTTAAAACAAAAACGCTTGATCAGCATTGAGAATTCTATTTAAACTTATTTTAATAATACTATGAAGTTATGAGTAACGAATTCAGGTACAATTAAGAAATCCTTAGTTAGGGTTAATTTAATTGACACAACTCCTACAACGCGAATAAACAAATTACCTCAATGATGTACTAGTGCGTAAAATTTTATTTGTATGTAAAAAAGAGGTTACAACCTAAGGGGCACACATTTTCGTGTTTTATAATACGCACAAAAATTTAAATATTCCTCTAAGTTGTTGGTTCTTTGAATTAATTATGATATTTCAGAAAAAGTTATATGGATTACCTCAAATTAAAATTTTTAATTTGAGGTAATTTGGCCAATATAATATAGGTTTGTAACATTAGTGAGAAATCACTAAATGTCATAATTTTATATTTCATTATCACATACAATCTTACAATACAAAGAACTTTAAAAAAATCAATGAATTAGATTTGCCTATGTGAAAACATGAATCTGCAATAAAAGAAAATAATTTTATAATTCAATTAAAATTATTCTCTAAATAAGATTGTACTTTGATCATAGTTCGATTTAAAATAAATAAAATTTTGATGATATCGTCAGCTACATGATTATATCACAAAACTTTAATGTATTTTATATAGTATACATCTAATGCGGTTGTGATTTACTATTGCATAGACCAACAAGTCAACGACCTGGTCGACGGCTATAAGAAATGGATATGGATCGAGTTGTCACTAAGCTAAAGCGATCAATAGAGCAGCTAATAATAATGTTTTAGAAAACAGAGAAAATACCGCTTTCACCTTGATATTGCAATATGCGATCTAGATTAATATTATCGAATACATGGTATACCGGTAATCACTGCCATATCATAAAATTCCGCTCGTTTTGCATTTGTTATGATGAATGTCATGCTTAAAGAAGCAATGAATATACCAAGACATAAGCGCGTAACAGGGATTTAATGCATATTGAATTATATAGGACATAAAGGGAATTCAAATAATGAAAACAAATTTGCCTCTGCAATGTTATCTGGGCATTATCTAGGCGCCAACGTTGCCGGCCTTAACGACGCTCACGTGTCGCGACTCTCTTGCTGTTATCTGTGACAGTAAATCAATAAACAGTTCTTTCATTACATAATTAGAAGCCCTTTCCACAAATGACGCTTCGAATGTTTACCTCAACTTTCCTGCGCAACGATAAGTTTCTCCAAATCTCCCTGGGACTCGTCCATCCCACTTTCGTTTTATCTATACCACTATCACCGACACTACTCGAACATCTGCTCAGTTTGGTTTGATGTGCAGTTCCGTTGGTTGAAGACCGATTAGCCATTCCGTACACGTAAACACAATACAGTACAAAATTACTAACAATGCTGTAAGCCACTAAAACAACACGTAACTATGGAATCACTTAAAACACTTAGATACATTTTTGTAACTATCACCTTATAGACTACCTTTCGAGTATCAGAATTTCACGTTTCCTCATTAACTGTAGGTATTCGCGATTTCGAAATCAATTTTCTGATTAAAAAAACCAATTTATTAGCGTAAAACAAGTAATCACTGATAACAAAGTTAAAATAAATCGTCTGTCTCTACATAAAGTACGCTCACGTCTGTGTCGATTTGAGGTTAAGTTACCGTCAGTACCGGCTGTCGGTTGGCAGGAAACAAGCGCCCCGTACGGGCCCTATCGCACGGAACGAAAGCACGAACAGATGTTTTTAAAACTCTATTTTATAACAAACACGCCCTTATTTAGGTGTGTCACTTACATTGATCACTTCAACGTTATAAATTAAGTTACATTCAGCACAAAAAATGTCTTCTAACTTAATCTTTACACCGAAACCTTTTTACAGAGCTTTTTTCTTTGTATTACAACCATTAGTATCAAATTTTTCATCACAATAAACGTAAGCACAGTCTAAATATGAAAATTATTATAAGACAGTTAATCTCAAGAGTTAGCACACGTGTGAAACGGTTTAAGTTAACTCAGGTATAAGTTAATTATAGCTGTACATTTATGCGGATAGGTAGAGATGTAAAAGGATCCCGATTCCGTCACACTTATACCCAACAGACACACAAAAGCAAGGACAGTTTACACACTTAAGAAATTAAAACGAGCAATGAATTTAAGGCATTATCAATCTTATTTGTATTCATCCGAAGGTCTAAATTTAGTCGGCATCCTGGGGATTTTACGTCCTTACATTTTGCAAATCACAAATGCAAGAAGAGAACGTGCCCTAACCGCTTTTGCTTGTTGATGACAAAAAATTTAAACTTAAACCAATATGGCTTCGTAAAGTAACTTTGTTTATTGAGCTTCGTTAAATTAAGGAATGATCTGATTTTATGATTTTATGTTCTAGAAAAATTTATGGAATATTGAAAACATGATTTATTCCTGTCAAGATATGTATTAACTGAAATACCAGCATTAATGATTTGCTTTCTTATCCACTATGCTCTGTTAGTCACTGATAACGAAATTGATAAGAGAAATTCTAAGAAAGAGGATAACAAACAAAAGGACTCGCACTATCAACACTTGTGCCGCAAATAGCTATATAATTATTATGTTAATAGTATCTTAATGAAAGAACTCATTGGAAGCAATTGCAAAGGCCCTAATCGTATAGGAATTTTCTTACCTAATATGTCAATAATATATGTATGTGTTAAATTTAATCAAGCTTTTTTCATTGAACCATAATTCAAAATAGGAAGATATTTGTAAAAAATCTACTTTTTTAAATTTTTGGTGCTTTCTAAGACTACCTTATTCATTAAATAAACTGTCAAATATAAGAATCTCTTGATGCTCACACAGTTATTCAGTTGAATAATCCTCTATTTTTTAAATAAAATTGGCATACTCGTACAAAGAACGTTTAAAGATCAAAAGGACATTTTTATTAAGAATCTAAGAAGTTTCAGGTCAGGGTGCGACCGTGAAACAGTTAATGTGTGTTTAGTGGATTCGACACATGCGAGCAGAATGGCCGCCGATGCATGGGTTATTTTTAACCCTGTAGACACCAGGGTCAGTCACCCGGTCTATACTGCCGTAGTAAAGACCAGTCCCAACACCCAACACAAGGAACTTGCGTGGGAATAAACAATATCCTTAAGAAAATAAAAAATAATATCTACCCACATATTAACTTCACAGTTGCATATTATTTAATAAATCTAATAAATAAAAAACATTTCAAAATGTTTTGTAGAGAAATTAAAGTCACAAATGGGTAAATTTCAAGCAAAACAATAAATAGTGTTAAGAAACTTTTGAGGATTCTGACGTTAAAGGCTTCATTAAGTCACTCTATATCTACTATTATTACATTTTATACGTATGATGGTGGCCACAAATATTACTATTATATGTATGCAATAATAGACACCCATACTTTGTAAGTTGCAATAAATGTATTTTAATATACAGCAATATCGGAGATAAGTGAATTAATCTTGCATTTTTAAAATAGTAATTTTCAACGTAATTAAAAACATAAGGATTTTTATTCATTATATACTTAGAATTGTTTGTGTTACATGAGTATACTATAGATAATTATGATATTTGACCATGTTTTGTTGCTTAATTAATTTAACTAAGTATTATTTTTTTACAAAAACGTTAAGTTATATTAATTCAAAATGTTTTTAATAATCGTTAAAGCAGTCGGAAGTGCAATGAAAATTATTTGAATTTTAGAGTATTTACGTATGCATCAGAGGGTAAGTCCGACTGTAATAACGAAAACTCCCTTTAAGGGGTGCATTAACTTCGGCTAGGGGCGCGAATCGAGGGTGAGTAAGATGTATGGCAAAAGGGGGACTTACTGTGGCCGTATCGGTAAGGGTGACGGTAGCTGCCGTCGGACCAGCGTTAGTAGAAGTGGTATTGAGCGCTAAAGTACTCGCCACTTGATTATTTGCACTTTGTTCTATAATACGCTGACGAAGTGCTAATCTTTCCAAACTTGCTAAACGATGAGATCCACCTGTTCCTTCTCTGTCTCTCTCCCGAAGTCCTGTGGAGCTTAGCGTACTACCGGCGCTAAACGACCCACTATACTTAGGCAGGGTCGGTGGCGGCACCGGTCTGGCGGAGCCTCCTCTACCGAGTAAGGAACCGCTGGATGTGTATGCATAGCTGCTTGGAGTCCCAAGAGTAGCAGTACGTGGAGCGGTCCCAATTCCATTGAGAGATCCATTGGTACCGTTGACTGCACCACCATTCACCGTCGTTGCACTGCCGTTCATCTCCTTATTTTATTATTCGTCATGCGGGTATTAAAAGGAACACACTGCGAACAAGAAAACGATCGCGAATTCGGCCAATATAGGTGCGTTCGAGCGGGGTGCCCGTCGGAGGCGGTTTGACAGGTCGGCGGTGCAGACACGGCGCGCGGGCGGAATCATACGGCGCCCCGCTCGCGCCGCGCTCGCTTACACGCTATCGTTGCCGACCCCTATAGATCTTAGGACTATTGCCATAAGACTTTCAGCATGAGGGTGAAAATGCATTGTTGCTTCTCTGTCAAGGTCAAATTCTGAATTCTTAGCAAATTCAGTCATACCCCATTGTGCTCGATTGTCCCATAGCTAAGGTGAGCTTTTGGTACCACTCAACCATTCTTATTTACAAAACTTTCTACCAGTAAAAACTTTATATTACGATGACAATTTATTTATATTATAGTATAATCCCAAAATGAATTAGGTATCCGAGTTTCAACCATCTCCGATTATTCTTTCTTTGATAACTTTTCTACATTAACATTGTCTTCGTCAACTTTAATAGTTGAGCATAGTCTACAGAAAATCATATGTCACAGTTGTTTAACATTGTTTCTTATAATAGGACGCGAGTTTAGCACTTAACAGAAAAGTAACTATTAATGTTGGTTTTGAGGCTACAAGGACTAAACCGTTCCTATAAAATTGGATTTGGAGATATATTTTGACGAGCTCTATCATAAAAAACAGAAAATCCTAAAAATAATTACTTATTTATTCAACCTACATGTGTAGTATTATTATAGGAATCAAGTGATATTAAGTTAATGAGGCTATTTAAATCTGGAAGAATTTATTTTAATCACGTCTAAATAAATAAGCGACACCTATTTGGGTATGATTAAGTAATTAGATGAATAAAGTCCAACAAAATAAAATAAATTAGTCTAAAGTGGACGCAGTAGCTGAATTATCGAATACAATAGACTATAGCCCTAACATACAATCAGTTTTAGCTCAATGTTTCCAATAGGAACTCCTCTAAGTTTAATCGAGGCAATATGTAAGTGCAATATACTATGAATGGATTTCAATATGTGAAAGAAGGAAATGCGAGTTCAATAACCCTTCTAAAGCCGAATACATCATATGTAATCTTTTTTCAATTTCTTATTGCAATTATAGCGATCGGCGAAATCAAAAAGTGTTTCTAAGAACACCTTTTAAATTGTATCTTGCTATATTCTAATAGGTAGTTGATTTCATCCCACAGAATGTGGGAAAATCTTGTGTCACTAAATACAATAGCGTATTGTGCATCTATTTTACCAACATACATAATCTGTGCACTTCTCAGAGCTATTTACATTTAGAAATTTGCAATATCGAAAAAGATATTTAGAGTACTATGATTCCACATTTGTAAACATAAATTTGAAAATGTATGAACGAAGTGAAATTATGCAACAGAGTTAAAATAGAAAGTGTTGCGATTCAATGATCTTAGTTTGTGAAGACAGTTATTGTTCAATATTAGTCTAACAAGAATGGATACATGAGCATCAAAAGTACTATACCGCACTAGAGCAATATTGAAGTCTAAGACTTCTAGAATATATTTGAAGCAACACCACGTGACAAAAAGCATGTTGTGGTCATGGTCACAGCAATCGACCGAAAGCCGCATCACGCATGCGTATACCGATCCCCAGTTCCGTCCATCTGTAATGGACATGCGTGGTACTCAGAATTTAACCAATGACAGCGATAGGCCACGGTGGTGTAATTCCCATCAAAACCACCTCAATTCTCAGATTACAGTACCCTTTCCTAATAAAATCAGAATAGTATCATCTAGCGCCATCTATACCTAAGTCGTTTAAGTATCAGAAACAAAAGCGTAAGTTAATTAAAGTGATCTATGGCTGCACACATTTAGCGAAAGATGGCAGCACTGATACGCTTAACAACCACCATCGTTCTATTAATGAGTTCATTATATTATCTCATCAGAAATTTTAAATTGTATTCAGCTAGCCATAATTGATATTTAAATGTAACAAAAGAATACTTCATTGCCATAGATTAAAAATATTTGGTTTTGGAAACGAAAACAATCCATCGAATACTTTGATAAAATTAAAAACTGTTCAGATTTTTTGTAATTTTAAAAGGTTGACTAAAATTTTCATTGTAATTCTAATGTTTATGTTTCTTTATGTAGTAAATAACGATAAGCATCAAGTTTATTTTTAGGGAGACCATAAATTTTATAAGTAGATTCAAGTTGATTCGTAAAATGTTTTCTGTGATAATAAATTCGTTAATTCTCTATCGACATGATTTTGAATCCTAAGTCTAACTATACATATATGATTTGAGGACGACGAACGAATAGCTCATCTATTAATGATTATCGCTCACAATTGATATCTCTAGAGGACTTGTGATATTAGGTATCGAGATAGTGAACGTTATATAACTATTTTGAAATATTGTAATTATAATGTAATATATCATCGGCATATTTTCTACGAAACAAATCCTAAGTAAGTATGTTAGCAAACTCTTTCCCTTAGCTCTCCCCAGGTACTTGTTACGCTAAGTCAAGTGTGTTCTTGAGCCGTGGGAAATGTTACAATAAACACAATGACATACTCCACTAGACTCGGGTCCCTGGAATTCCCGTAACACAGTTCCTTCACGATTATCGAGACGCTACATAATGTTTAACACCAGAACGTTATACGAGAAGGGATCAAAAAGTAGTAGAATGATATAGAAATAAATGACTATTGATAACTTAATAATTTATTTTTCTGCATATTCTCAGAGTCTCTTTACACTACTTATTATTATTATTATTATTATTATATAATAATATACATTATAACTTCACACTACTTTTTCATCCCTCCTCGTACACAGATATAAATCAAGTGTCTGTTTGTAATAACATATTATCAATTATGTATTAGTTGTTTCCTAATGTATATAAAAGTGTATACGGCACTTATAAAAAACATACATTTATAACATTTCTTCTCGTCCAGTTACTTTCAAGACGACTAAACCGATTTTGACGGGACTTTCACTGGCAAAACGCTGTCCACTTTATTCAATCTTCGTCATATCATATATTTAACATCACCTCCGGTAAAACCACAGTACACTGCTATCGTCATCATCACCGTCACCATCATGTATACTTGAAATGAATGTAAGTGAAACCTTAAGACACCGCAGGAAGATTTTTTAAGTACAGACTTAATTCTTTAAAGGTACCATGTATCGAAAGATGGCTACATTGCGTGAAAAGAAAACAAAATTATGTTAACGTCTAAGTTTCTTGAACCATAAACATACTGAAAGATGTTATAAAGATGTAGAACTACAAACCATATATGTTAAATAAACATAACATTACTACAACAACAAGACTATAAAAAGAAAACCAAACTTGTATTCCACTAAATAGTATAAAAGGATCACCGCCCACAGATGGCTATCTACATCCTTAGTTCTTCGAAACTATGAAACGTATTTTAATACGGTTTTCAAAATAACACGCAAAGACATATTATACTGTGTATCATAATAACAAATTAGATTGACTGCAATTGTATCTATACTAATATTATAAAGCTGAAGAGTTTGTCTGTTGATTAGTTTGTTTGAACGCGCTAATCTCAGGATCCGCTGGTCCGATTTCAAAATTACTTTCAATGTTAGATAGTACATTTATCGAGGTTGGCTATAAGATATATTGTTTTAAAAAAAATAGGGAACCTTACTGAAAGTCCAATAATGTAATCCAAGATATAAAAATTTAAATGAACGCGAGTAAAGCCGCTGGCAGAAACTAGTCTTTATATAAAGGACAAATAAAAAATGCTTTGATATACATGACTTCATATAGCTATATTTTATGCAAAGCCAGAGCGTCACCTTATTGCGTATTAATATAGAATAAATGTCTGCGAAAAGTCTAGACTCCTAACTTTGAGGCATGGTTGTGTCAACATCATAAGACTTCCTTTAATTGGATTCCAACTGGAAATATCGGTAAAACGGTAACAAATAGAAATCAAAGTACTTTCACACTATATTCATAGAAATTATTTGTAAAATAATACAAAGTTACAAGTTTTCCGTGTCTGTTTTGTGAAACTTTAATCATTCTAATCTGAATATCAGAGACCACTGCATTTAGAGAAATGCAGAGGTCTCTGATAATACAGATAATATTTGATAATACAGAGGTATTATCCAACGATCATTCTAAACAATAAGCGTATTATTTAAAATATAAAATTTGAATGTAATAACAAATTGATACGTATACTTTGACTTCCTGAACTTTATTTATTTTAAGCACTAAATATTTGTAGAAGAGTAATAATATTCATTCCTTTTTTTTAATTGTCCATCATGAAAATGAAACAAAGAATAATTTGTTATATCGGTAATTAGCGCCCAAGTTAAGTTCNNNTAAAATAATACAAAGTTACAAGTTTTCCGTGTCTGTTTTGTGAAACTTTAATCATTCTAATCTGAATATCAGAGACCTCTGCATTTCTGTGTTATCCAACGACCATTCTAAACAATAAGCGTATTATTCAAAATATAAAATTAGAATGTAATAACCAATTGATACGTATACTTTGACCTCCTAAACTTTATTTATTTTAAGCACTAAATATTTGTAGAAGAGTAATAATATTCATTCCTTTTTTTTTAATTGTCCATCATGAAAATGAAACAAAGAATAATTTGTTATATCGGTAATTAGCGCCCAAGTTAAGTTCAGTAAAATCACGAACTTGACTGTATTAATGAACTTTGAATACGTTAAAAATGTTAATTTTGATGATTTAAACATGTCGCTTATAATATTTAAAAAAGGAACACCTAAAGGTCAAGGCATATTCACGTAGAACCCAGTCTCTCAATATCCGGAGTTCCCAGATTGGAACATAACTTAATGGTAGGTTTAATTGATAAATATTTCTATTAAAATTGCTAGAAAGTAATATACTTAAAGACAAAAATAAAATGAGAAAACACGTTTTTTTTTAACTACAGAATAATTTAAAGCAGTCTCATCACTGCAGAGTAGAACAAGAGGCTTGTAAATGCGATAAGAACATATATATAACAAATATGAGGACTTAAAATACCTACACAGATTAGTAAATATATCTACTAATCGTTGGAGTAATCAAATGCACATAAAGCTTGCCAAGACATGAGTCAATAGTTATTATTACTAACAGGGCAATTATCCTGCTATAGAACATACGGAAAATCCCACATGTACGACTTATTTAATAAATATTTTAAAATTCACCATACAAAATTAGAACTCAGTTATTAATTAGTAGCAAACTGCCTAAAGTTAACTATAATTCGGCTAAATGGCCACTGTATAGTGCTTGTGTATACAGTGTATACGAAATTTATAATATCTAGTAACATGTTAAATTGTTTACTTTTTATTCCATACTACATACTGCTTTGTTACAGCACATTACACATTTTAGATAAAACAAAAATCAAGAATAACAAAAGCTATAACTCCGTAGTGAATTTTCTTTATCGAGATATCTAAGCTTTAGTATTTCTTTAAAGTCCAGTATCTAAGTTGGAATTAAGGCAACGAGTATAAAAAACATTCGACATCACAATTATGAACAATATCTACTATTCTAACACTAACGATATGTACTGTATGTTACACCTATAGGTTCATATTAATTTAGGTGCACGTAAAAGTTTAGCTTTGAACTATGTAGATATTTATTAAGTAAGCAGCGTAACTCTAAAATCGTGTTTTATCACCTACCATGGTCTGTTCCATATACAGCAGCTGGTTATAATCAGAATATTTATAACGGGTTGTTTAGCTGAAAGGCACGTGCCATCATAACAGCCAACATTAATGTTTCTAAAACAACTTGCATATACAGCAACTGTAAACGCAATCGGACTAACAATATAAGAAATACTTTAATCCCCATCAAACACACTTTAAATAATTAGTTTAATTTCTGTTAAATAAATTTAATACGATTAGTAAATTAATAGTTTTAGAAAATACCTGTATGAAAGACAGGTTAAATAATAAAATAGCCCTGTAAAAAACTTATCAGAATTCAATAAGCAATTACAACGAACTCAGTGTTTATTTAGCGATAAGATATGGTACACTTAACCGAACTAGTACTTATTTTGTAATAATAATTTTTGTTGGTTTATAATATATTGAATCCATTAGTAAGTATATTTATTTGCTCACCTGCTCTATAGTATTCGACGGTACTGGCTTATAGCGTGAGAGGACGGGACGATTTCGAGACCTATTTAACGGAGAATCTGACAACGAAGCCATATTAATTCGCACAACACAAACACTTCAAAAGTCGATTATAATATTAAAACGCACAAATTATTTATATAAACCAACCGCCAATGGTATGTGAAGGAAACATACTGTTACGATTACAGCAGTATGTTGCTACCAAATGCGATACCACATTTTCCGTCGACAAATCACATCCGGAGAAGAGTCAAATGAAACCGGACGAATCAACGCAAACTAACACACGCCTTAAAGCTATAGCACTGATAAGAATTTAATGGTGTTTTATGCACAAACAACGACTTAACTGATTCATAAATTGCAAACAAACCTACACATACGAAATGTGCAGCTAAGTTCTATTTATGCCTCTAAAATAAGTATTCGACGCCAATAAGGCATTCCACATGCTATATAGTGTACTAATCCTTTTAAACAACAGGAATATTGAGTTTTGCACAGATTCGATGTAATTTTGATATTTCGATGACTAAGAAAATATTGGTCTACAAAAAAGAACGACCACTACGCGATTAGACTTTCGCATACTGGAACAATGGCTAGGGCGCGTCGTAGTGACAAATACATTCGTCACAGTAATACGTATCGTGTTTGTGTCGCTCAAGCCATGGGGACATGGATATCTGTGTCAGAATGATGGACTAAGAACCTCAACGTTCGAGGGCCAAATAGCGGTCGCGAATTCCTACTCGTAATTCAAACAACGCGCAACGCAATGTACCCGTACGTGCACAATGAACAAACGGTCCCTGGCCTCTGTGACCTAATAATTTCTTTTCGATGTTATTATATTGCATACATAAACGACATCCATTTATGGAACTTGACAACCTACTGACTTCATTTTTAAGCGTACAAAAAAAGAGATCTCAATAAATTTCAATAATTAAAGGATAATATGGTTAAATAAATATTAACTGACCGTATACAGAGTTTCTTTTTATTTTATTATCTTTATGAAAATTTGCACTTACCGCTAAAATTGCAGTACCGCAGAAAAATCAGCACATGTAACAAAAAAATGCAAGCATTAAACAATATAACAATAGAGTGTCCATTAGTAGCAATTTACGATAAATTATTTTGAAATCACGTACCAAAACAAGGAAGACAACATGTACCTACGTCTTCTAAGCTGTCGCTACTCATGTATTCTATTTCCATTAAATGTTATAATTTACTTTTCGAAACTTAGGTAATAAATACATAATAAATAGTCAGTATAAGTGTCAACGCGTACGTACACTACAATCTTCATTAAAAAATACAACAATGAGACTCTGTGCCATTATAGGAGAAAACATACGAGTATTGTTTTTAATTTCAATGTTTATCTTGTATACATCAGTGAGAAAATAATTATAAACAAGAATCATTTTCACATGACAAATGTATTAATAATCTCTCGAATCAAATATATTAAACATTCAGTCTTACATGATAACTCGCATGAATCTGTTGAATCCATCGCGATCGTAATTTAAATGTTCGATGATGAATTCCGTGGCAGAAAAAAACCACTACACACTTTAACTAAAACTTTATCCTGTCACTTAGTAACATGTTTTCTCTTCCACATCTATCAGAGAATTGACAAATAGTTGGCTGACCTACATGGTAGTAAATATTGACCATGTATTAAATAATTAAAGCCGTAGGTACAAAGGAAATGCCGCTTCAAACTAAGGTCTAGTTGTTTTATTTTGGACTGAGTAGGTACGTGCGTTTAACGGCGATGACGGAGAGCTGATGGTATGCGCACAGCACACGGGTGCTCGTCGTAAGGGACCGGCGTAATGCCAGTCCGTAACATGTGCAACTGAACTCCAATCTATTTCAATACAAGTTGAGAATTCGCAATTCGATAGATTCCACGAGGTCAGGGGATGGTCTGAAGCACAGCAAAGCTTTATATTTGAGGTCAACTTTTTCGATACAGATGAGTACTTACATGACACGAACGAACTAGGTCACAACTTCCAAGCTTTATCTTTGTTTTTTAAATCTGCTGTTATAAACTGCAAAATATTTTTATCTTTTTTTGGATACTGCAATGAAGCGGCTTTATATTTCTTGAATAAGTAAACCGCTCGTATATTTTAATTAGTCAGACATTGAGTTTCTAATATTTTATTACGGACAGACCAGTAATTGTGAGGTATGGCTACGGTCGCGGTGTCAATTACAATTTTGCAGGACGTCGTTTGCTACGTCACCGAGCCGTGGTCAGAGTTCCGCTAGAGAGACCAGCGTCAAGTATGAGGTTACACGCATTACATACAGGCTGTTTAGTGAATTTGTAATCGAAACAAAAATTAAGATAATTGTTTCTTCAATTTAAACTTACTTGATTTTAATGAGGACCTAAGACATTTAGATTTCTAATAATAAAAAAAATATTTGCTAACATGTATACTGCCCCATTAAAAGCTTTTAATACTGTTCTATTTTAAACAGCTTTTTACTTAGAAAATAAATCATGAAAATTCATATTATTTATAAGAAAAACTCTATGATAAATAATAAAACCTGGCCTTGAAGAACCTTCAATTTTAAAACATTTTATTGAAATGCACACAAAACATATTATGCTTATAACAAAATTTTTGTTATACTTATGATTACAGCAATTCATTACTTTTCTAGGATGTAAAATGTCCACTTATATTTTAGACACTGGAAATCATTTAACAGTGTAGAACAAAAACTGTTGAAAAAGTGGCATACAATAGGAAAAAGTATGAAAATTGAAATTTGCAGGACAAAGATTATTTATCGTTATGATCAGAAACAATTTAAATACAAATATAAAATCAAAAGTTTTATTTTACACAGGCCAGAGCTATACATTCTCACTATTGAAAAGATAGAGGCTAATTAGCACAATAGGTAATTAATCTAGCTTGCATGCAATAGTTTGTGGTTCCAGTCCCCACCAAGCTAGACATCAACTCATCTATTTTAAGCTACTTAATCATTTAAAAATATTAACATAAGATATCAATAATGATCCTTAACAACAAAGTTAAGAATACAAGTAACAATAAAAATTGATTAACGGAGAAACTTTGTCAATGCCCTAGAGCAATCTAGCCACTGAAACAAATAACTAAACGATAAATAAATGTAAAAACATACTTTGTATATCATATCTATCTATAAGCTACAGATATAATATACATATTTCTTAATATAAATGTTTGGAAATAACGCTATTTGCTAATTATTGTAGTAATTTTTTTATCAGTTATTTATATTATAAAGAATAATATAAGATGTTAAATGATTGTTAGGAACAGTGCATTTAGAACAATTTGTTTCTCTTGAATTTCATAATTGTATAAAGCAAAAATGATAAAGTGTAACATGTTGCTAATCAGCAAACAAAATTACAGATTTGACATAGGAACATTACAGGTTGATATTAAATATAAATATAATAATACTATAACAATATATTAACATTTTATTGCTTTGAAAATGTGATGAACATGATCACACTTAATTTTATAAATATGATAAAAATAATTACATTGATAACATTTGTAATCTAAAATATAGAGGTAAAAGGCGTAGTAGCACTATTAAATGATATGAAGTCTTACAGTTATTATTGTCAGTGACATAAAAATACATTGAAAATAAATTATCCAGGTTTTTTATTTAAATTACACATTATGTATTGGCGCGAAGTATTTTATTAGCATAATCAAAAGTAATTTGTTGTATTTACCTGATCTCTGCATAATGATTTGGGTAGCAGCACTTTAAATTCAATTACAAAACATAGTAAAGTATCACAGCAGAAATTTTAAATCACCATTTCACTAAACGTAAACCGAGTAACCGACCTGTCAACAGCAACACCCGCCCTTTGCGGCAGCACCGGGTAGGAATTGATTTTTTCATATTCTTGCCAGATTAAAATATTTAGTGCTTACAAAGCGACTAAATGGATAAAATCACTGCATTGATTTTTGTATCACGTTATAGAAGTTTTATATTTCGAGAATTGTAATATAACTATTGGGTTTTATTATTTTATAAAATTACTGATATATAGCCACTTTCACAATTAAGAAGCAGAATATACTTTCTAAACATTGGTTGAAAAAGCATATTTGTATAATTTTATTATAGAAACTGTACTAGTTAATAGTATTTTCTGAGTTATATTTAGCGCTCATTACCCACAAATGACATATAGATAGATTTAGATATAAATAAATTAAAAATTTAAGTAACATTTTAAATTGTCAAATAAATAAAGATGTTTCTGTACATAGTGCTCTGTGTTAAGCTGTCTATGTCAGTATATTGAGTGTCACAGAAATAAAGTCAACATTAATAACTAATTAATTATATATTATTTTATTTTCTGGAAAATTTCAATGAGAACATAATAACCTTTTTGACGAGTAATCTAAAGAAATGTATTTTATAAATCCCTATTTTTGTTTATAAACGTGAATTATTATTTGTCTTCGCTAGCACTCCACTCCACAATTCTAAAGTATACAATTGTATGGTAGATAAGAACTGGCAACTGTCACTATCAAATATAATCGTGCGAAATTTAAATTGTAATTAACTGTGTGTATTTAAAAAAAAAACAGCCTTACCACTCTCGCGTTATTGTGTTCTATATTATTTTATAACACCTATATACTTCCGCTGTTGTACCTATACTTTGTTTCTGTTTTCATAGTTACACCGAACAATGATTAATGCATTTATAAAATAATCATTGACACAGGTTATACATTCACTGGCTCTTTAATCTGCTTAATTGTATACATAAATAACATCCCTAGAAAGCCAGGTATAAGTTAAAATATTCATAACGTTTATAAATTATTGAAATGCGGTGCAAAACGATGTCTCTAATTACGTATCAAAATCGGAGTTGTTAGAATTGCAGGATATAATGTTGTCGACAAGAAAGTTTAGTATTTTCAAAAATAAATTTTGGGATATATTTAATGCAAGAGAAGCTATAAAAAAGTATATATGGAAGAATTTACTTAAATCGGCAAGTATCGTGTTATACTAGATTGTTGTACTTTTATGGACCTCTTTCTATTATATATAACTTTCATATTCATAGTATAAATATATTTCTCTTTTGAGTAGGGTATTTGGAATTAGTGAGGAGTAACGAATTTTGTAATAGTTCTATAACTAAATACGTTGCAAGTTTATGAAATATTTATTTCCTCATTCCAATTGGAATAAGATTAGTAGAGATGGAGGAAATGGTTACGACCTATATGATTACATCTTATTAACTACATTGCTTCTATCAACTCATAGAAAATTAGCTTAAAAAGTTAAAAAGTAATTCTTTATCCTACTATTATTAGGTATTGTTCAACACCAAACTGAAACATACTTAGATTGACTTAAAATATAGTCAATGACTAACGCCTAAAAGTTCAGTCATAGAAATGCGATATACGAAAAATAATATCGTTACAGGAAGAAAAATCTAGTATTAATTATGTTATAAAATATCGAAATCCTATAACTTTATCGTTACTGTGGCCTACAAAGATAAAATTGATACCTGAAAAAAGTGAAGAGATCAAACCTCGTGTTACCATTGCAGACGTTGCAGATAATTTGTTTGAGACAGGCAAATATGAAGAATGTTATCAATTTTTAATAAATTCTGAGGTAAATATTTAAAAAGATACCCGGCTTGGTTGCATACAACAGGTTATGCATAATAATAATAATAATAACATAATGACACCAATAATAACTAACTTAGTAAAAAATATATTCTCAGTTGGAGTCATCAAAGTTTTCATGTACAATTTCTATATCTTTAAAATATTAGAATATGATATCTACCATTGAACGTTACGAGAGACATAGTTATGAAATAAATATTACAGTACATGTGCAACATTCTCACTTGATTGACTATTAAAAAAAATGTAACATTGCAGGAACAAAAGGATATAGAAGTAAAATGGCGAATCTGTCGTGTTTTGTACAACATGGCGAAACAACCCAAACACGATCGAGCTCACAAAAACGAACTAACAATGCAAGCCTATAGTATCATAGCTGAAGAGCTAGAAACTCATAGGGATCACTTTGCAGTTCAAAAATGGTACGCATTAATACTGGATTTGAAGTGTTCGAATGAAGGTGTAAGAAGCAGAATAAAAGAATTAAGAAATATTAGAAAACACATGGAAGTGAGTTGTTATAGATCAATATTTTTATGTATATATAAATAAATAATAAAATTACATTTTAATATTTATCCAAGTTGTTGATAAGGCGACGCACGCTGATTTCAAAAAATACCTAATCAAACAACATATACCGTTTTAAAAACGAAATACAATTGACTTAAAAGATACAGATGTAATAAAAATCTCACTATTCTTTTGTAATCATTAATGTGATTGTCTTATATCATAAGAATAGGTTCGATCAAATCAGTTTATCACGATACTCAAGACGCGTTATATAAGGCATATAACACGTCTTGAGTATATAAGGGCTTCGTCTTATATATATAAGGGCATACTCAGAAAACTTAGTACGAACGAACCCCAAATGTAGGATATAATTTTGATGTATATATAGTTATTATTTCTCAATTATTTATTTTACAGTTAGCTTTGAAGTTGAATCCAACTGATGCAACATTACTTCATATGCTCGGCGAATGGTGTTATCAAATCAGCGAGTTCCCTTGGCATCAACGTAAAACTATTGAAACTCTATATACATCACTGCCAAATTCAACCTACGAAGACGCACTCGAGTTTTTCCTTAAGGCAGAAGCGATACAACCGAGGTTTTACAGCATAAATTTACTTAGACTCGGTTGTTGCTATTTAAAATTAAAAAAAGAAGATCAAGCAAAGTACTATCTAACACTGGCAGCAAGTTATCCCGCCAAATCCAACGATGACCTTCGAGCTAACAAAGAGGCAATAGAATTGTTAAAACAGCTTAAAGTAAAATCAGAATTCTATTTATCTCCTTGATGTGTCGCCATAAATTTGTTGGACAAGTGTATAAAAAAAATTTACAATATATAAAAAGCAGATAGTTGTTGCTTATCATTGATATTGTGTGTATCTATGTACAGAAGAATATTCCAATATTTACTTGTATACATATGTTTAAATATACAAGACATATATCAATATATTTATTTGTAATGTGTATGTAGATTTTGAAATACATATCAGAAGTAATAAATTCATGTAAATGAAGCCGCGGGCGAAGTTAATGTGAAAAGATAAGATACTAAATATTCAAAGGTAGGGATAACCGGTTGTTAAGAATAAATTGTTACTTTAGCTAACACACAAATCTTAAAGCCTTGTCACATTCTACAGTACTAATCAATAACAAATTTATCAAAATTTAATAATATGCATACAAATGGTTTATATTTTAGAATTATCATAAATTTATTCAAGTTAATAGGGATACAAAATTTTTCAACCATTTTATTGATAATAATCATTATAAGCTTGGTAAGCAAACATTTTCAAATTGATGTCTTACTAAAAAAAATTCCCATAAATATCCTTCACGGTTCAAATCAAAACAAGCTTTCAATCTTAAGTGAGACATCAATTAGTGCAAGCAGGATACAAAATATCAAAATACTCAAAAGTCACATACAATATTAAATAATAATTAGAACCAGTAACATAATATATTTGAGATTTAAAGCCGATTCAAAAATTGCTAAATATTCTCGAGTCGTCTTATATAGATCTGAACTATATACTTTTTAGTCAAAAATATCCAACAACTTCAGATCAGCCTTTAATATTGTCAATTGCAATATAACTTTAGTAAATTATAGATATATTCACAACTTGGTCACATAAAATTAGAGTAAAATAGCAAGTTTCATATGAACTACAGTCATTGACAACGTAATTTCCTCTGAATCATAGCTAAAGTTATAAGGAGTAATATCGGTTCTTATTTAATCATCATGTATATAAAATCAACTCAGCTGAAACTGCAAGGCAGTGCTTGTTTGTACAAAAATTATAAGGCAAACAATTCATAAACCAATTGAAAATATTGTAATAGGGAAAAACTTTGTTTGTTACTCTCTATGTGATTCACAATTTCCAGTTTTATATGAATTAACAAGTATATTATATTGTAAACCATTAACAAATAAACTTCGAATTATTCATTTTCATTTGCATTCGATATAACAAATTAAATATCAAGAAATAATTTATTGTCATAGGAACATTATCTGCTATATATATTATGTTATCCATACAATAAATATATATTAAAACGAATACAAAATCGAATAATAACAATATACACATTGCGTATTCATATTAAAAGTTGTATATTTGACATTTTTATAAGTCTCCTAAATATTACAGTATTGTGCCATATATTCCTGTATATAGTTGTAACTTTATTTTATACGTTAAAATATTAAAATACACGATAACTACATCAAGCAGTCACAAAGCACATATCGTAACATTAAAAGCTGTCGAATATTAAATTAATGTACTAAAAACATGTTTGTAGAAAAAGTTATTTTTGATTATTATATGCCTAAAGTACAGTATAAAAAGTTAATGCAGATAAATATCACAGTAAGCCTCAAAATATATTTTGTTAAATGGAAATAATACTTTTTTGTTTTTAAATGAAATGTTATGAGATAAAAAACTTTAGAAATGAACATAGTAACGCGAAACCTTAGAATTAGGTTATGTTTGTTCATCGATATTCTTAACAGCTTCTTCGCGACCATATTAAAATCTTTTTTCAAGCTTTGCAAGCACGTTTTAAGCATATCGAGTTATACAAAAATGTTATTTATTTAAATATATAATATAATAATTTACTTCTATAAAGATTACATTTTCAACAATCCAAAAAGAGATTCAAGTTAATATAAAAAATGACAAAACAACTTAAACTTCTACAAAATACACATTAAACGGATTATCTTATTTATTGTATAATTTTTCAATTAATTAATTATTTTCAAATTACTGTTTATATTTTTGTCTCTGCAATTTCGAAAGCAAACGACATAAAAAAGGTGAATAATACCCAAATTAACTGTAAAATTATATAAAAATGTATTTTATTCATGACTTCATTCAATTTATTTAGTGTATACAATATAAATGCTTAGAAATAAAATTGGTAACCAAGTCCAATGTTCTGTTTGACATAACTTGGCTACAATACATGTGGGACTTTAAAAAAGCTTATAAGGGAAGCTCTTTTTAATAATCTAAAAGTTATTGCGATTTTCGAGCTTGTCGAATACTTTTTAATGAATCATTCATAGACGACCTTGAGATTTCCTTTATAATAATATCTTAGCCATACGACATCGTTAATTAATGGAGTAATTAATGATGTGCACTGTCATTTAAATTCATGTGTCGCATGCCGTTTTACGTATTTTAAAAATGTTTACGTTTATTATATCAGATATCTGTTCGTCTTAATTTCGGAACGTGATCAGCTTATCGGCACGAATGGTAGATACAACTGGAATATTCAATAGGCTATTTAAACGTAATAAACTGGGGTCCGTGTTTACGTTATAAAGCGGTTGGTTGGAGCCGTGCTAACTCCATACCTCCTGTAAGACTGCGCAGGGCAATGTTGGATTAGATATTAAGGGGGAACTGTCTAATCCAACATTAGACTGTGACTGGTTACTACTGGATCGACTGAAATCCCATGTAATATATAATCCGCCCTAACATTGTAATAACGTTTCAATTGCAAGATTGCATGTCTTTACTGTACATATAATAATAACGTAAACAAATTTGACTCCAAAAAAAAACGTAATAAACCTATTGATTAAGTTATGACACTGTTACAAATTTATTTCTTGACAGAACAATATAAGCTGAAAAATGAAACATTTCTATAGGGTACGTTTCCCAAAGACTTACAGCATACCAGGCCTGTCAGATTCATGATTTCCAGATTTTTCAAAGAACATAAAATCCTGAAATTTACAGAAAAATAATTAGTATGTTTCCATAAATCTAAACTTTTAGTAACTCGTTCAGAAAATCTTTATGTCGTAGACTATAAGCTATTCAACACCTACTGTTTGTCACATAAACTGTTAATGAAACGTACATTATTATTTATTCCTTAGAATATGTTCTATTCCATTTGAAAGTCTCAATAAGAATTAATTAAATACTCACAATTAAAAAGCATGCACCAAGGAGAACTGCCTTTATCCTAACATCCAAGTCCATAGGAAATGTGATGCCGAAATAATCTGAGTCAGTGAAGGCTTCCCGGGCTAAGCCCGACCATTGTTTTGTAATTTTACCCACTTTGGTCTCACCATCTTTTGAGTAAACCTTTAAATAATGGTAATTCGTTATAAAAGTAATATATTTTGTTTGAAACCGCATTGTTATAATATTATAGGTATTTAACAATATTACCGTCAATACTTTTGTCAACAAATATTTTTTGTATACCGAACCTGAGGTTTGATGTTAATTACTAGAAATAATATAAAAACTGACCTAAGATTACTAAGAACTTATGCCACGCGCGAACTTATTTTTATATAAACATTGGTTTTTGCTAATTTCAGCTACATTTTAGCGTTTAGAATAAAATATTTCTCATTCTTTACTTAATGTTTACCTATTATATATACAAACTAGGACTTATTGATATATAAGTCAAAAATAAAGGTTTTTTTTTAATGTATAATTATGTCGATTATCAAAGAGCCAAACTAAAGTCCACTTTGATAGTAGGTAATGCCTCAGTTACGGGACAATATTAACTATTTAAAGTTTATCAAACGTCCGAATAGTTTACTTATAGAAACTATAAAATTTAATTTATACCTTATAAACCAGATAGGGAATCGAACTCAACTAAACAGCTTTAGCGAATGATATTCTTTCGCAAGAATTCTATTATATTTTTTAGAATTTACTTTGACATGGGCCGTACTTGACATAGTACTCCATGAATCATAACTATAGTATACTAATTATAAATAGTTATTATCAACCATAATTATATTGACGTAAAGTTTCTAGCAGTTCTAAGACAAACATTGAACCATGTTATCAAGTTATTTATTTACAGTTAAGTTGTTATCTGAGAAGCTATAATAACAACTAATAAATTGAATGCACTTTTCAATGATATTTCTTATTTAACGGTTTTGAAATGAAAAGTTTTTTCAGTTTAGCAGACCAAATTAAAAAAATAAGTAGACATTTGATGTTTTTTGTTGTTTAAATTTTAAAATAGTTTAGTCAGAAACAAACTAATTTTAATGATTTGTTAACCTTTTGTTGAAAGTAAGCCGAAATTATGAGTTACATGACGCTAATAATTTTATGTATTACAAATAACTGGTTTTAAAATTTATTTGTTGACTTACATGAAATTCAACATCACCGCAGATAGAAAATCTGCAGACTGGGCCTTTGATTCTTAAAACTACTTCGCCTGTTGCATTCTTGATAACATAGCAGGGTTTACATATAGACCATTCTTGTTCGATAGAACCAATGACTGTTCCTGGGGGGGCAGTCACTTCCATGCTCTGAAGCCAACAGGGACACCAACAAGTATCACAAGCTAGTGGACGATTCAGATGAATCACCTGGAATAGGGAACCATTTTATGATGATAAAATACCACTTTGAGCACCAATAAGGGAACTTTGAAAACCTAAGTAGAAAAATACAATATCTTAATTAAAATTCATAGTTTGTAAACAATGAAGGAGTGCCATACCATCAATTTTATTAAGTAACTTTAAAATATTAATAATAATTTATTGCACATATTACTTTTTATTTAAAAATTCGATTTATTAACCTCATTTTGAAAGTTATCCATAATCTTCATATCAAATGGTCTCATTGGACCACAGCAGTTTCTTGTACAACAGTCGTTGTCTTCAACAGCATAATATACTTTTTGTCCAATGGCGTTTTTTACAGTATATTTATTATTAGTTTCAAATCCAACAAATGCTTCCAGTAGTTCTACTTTTTGATGTATCAGTAGTTTATCAATCAAAGAAAGGTATTCTAATCCCGGTGGGCAGTTGGCTGGCCCTTGCGGTATAGTCATCCAGCCACCTATAGAAACAAAGCACTTTTCATATTTGCAGTGTGTTACATAAATCTGTTAAAACATAAGACCATCATACCAAAAATTTTATACATCAAGTATCACAGTATTTTAGTTTTCAAAAAAATATACATAAGACTAATTATAAACATGGTAAACCTGGAAATCCATGTGTTCATAAAAGGAAGAAAACTTTTTAAATTATCTCTTACCAACTTAAAGAGTCAAAGAGTAATTTTTGACTTATAAATTATAATTTATGCTGACTACAACTAGTACAAACATACCTTATGATTTTCAGAATAAGAATTTTATTTTATTGTGTGTCATTTACTAAGTTTTTGCTATGCAGTAAAATTAAAAAAATCATCAAAAAACATTATTAGTATTAACAAGTATACATAACATGAAATAAGATTATATTTGTTAATAAAATAGATAAAACATTATTACCATAACATATAAATATTATTATATACCCTCCACCGCACTTTTATTGTCAACTAATGCATAGATAAACCTTTTTTCCTCTTCAGATAGGAATTTTTCATACTTGTTGCCACGCAAACTAAAAATTCTTTTATACAAACGACGGAATGTCCTTTTCACATTTGAATAACTAATTGTTTCCAAAAGAATGTGTTTGTCTTTTAAGTGCAATAATTTCTTATGTTTCAATGTAAATAACTTTTTTTTAGAATTGATCACAGGTTTCTTTACATCTACTTCTGGTTCTTCAAGTAAATTGTTAAAATAATTTTTAGGATTATTTAATTTTGACATGATATTAAGCACATTTGTTTTAAGATATGAAAACTAAATTTGTTTACTATAACTGTAACCAAAAACAGAACTGCTGCCTTTAGGTTGATGGACTGTAATGTTATAATAACCTATCAAGTATGTACCTTGAAAGTTTACTTATATAAAGTAAACAGGGTTATCTACAAAGTTATTACCTCAAAATATTTCTGATACACATTTTAATTAATAAATACAAAAACTGTTCATTTGATAATTTTTAGAGTATACTAATTAAGGAATGTTTAAGTTGCTGTTATTGAATGGGTTACTGTGAGCCAATCTCAAAGATAGATATGGTATTGTAGACTTTTAGGATATTTTAAGAGTAATTATTCCATTATAAATTATATTTGTGTAATTTTAATCATTTATGTAGCATATTGCTTATTAGGTGTAATGTGACGCTATACAGGCTTAAGGGTTCCTCAAAGAATTTCATGAAATAATTTTTCAAATTTAACCAGTACTATCTGTGCTAAATAATAGATAACATGAATTAAACAAATGATTTTTCAGATTCATATTAGTATAGATTAACAAGGAATACATACCTGGAGCTTGACCAGGTCCAGGCTGTTGGACAATAGGTACAGGTGAATATCCAGGTTGTGGATGTGGGTATCCTGATTGTGGATGAGGATAACCAGGTGCAAAACCAGGTTGGAAACCAGGTTGAAATCCTGATTGAAATCCTGGTTGAAATCCATGTTGCATTCCTGGTAATGGCTGTGCTCCAGGTGGTAAAGATGGAGGCGGCCCAGGATATCCCACTTGAGGATTCATGGGATAGCTTTCATTTGGTTTTGCACTTTCTGCTGGTGGAGCATACCCCTGACTTTGTGGAAAATTTGGACTGTATGGAGTTGGTTTGTGTGACATTTTCTTCTGAAACAGTCATTATAAAATAACATAATAATTTTAAGACTAGAATAATAAATTTTAAATTGTATTTCCAAGAACCTTGATAAACCTACACAATATTTTTATCATATGTTTATGCTTTGACCAAACATATGTACTCTAAAAATATCATTGTTATACAATGGAAACAATTGATTTGCTTAAAATAAATGTAACCGTGTTGTCCACCTTTATGAGACAAAATATTAAAAATGCTGTATAATTTTAATTACCTTTAGTTTAGTA
Organism: Hebomoia glaucippe; assembly: GCA_025727935.1. Lineage (NCBI taxonomy): Eukaryota > Metazoa > Arthropoda > Insecta > Lepidoptera > Pieridae > Hebomoia > Hebomoia glaucippe. Next base: position 4,159,744 of record JAOSYY010000003.1, read on the forward strand.
GTATTTTATATGTAATTTAAATATTTTGTACAATATTATTAATATGTACCAAGAGCATTAAAACATTTAAACAAATGTGAATAAGACTATTTTTAAGCAAACTTATTTTATAGTTTTTAAAGGGTTTCTTTTGTCTTTAGAGAATTATCATTAAACCATCACATCTGTCATAAAACTACTGAATACACTAGATTATACAGTAAAGTCAGCACAAACTAGAAATCTGATTGCCTGCTTGCTCTAAAACTTATTTATTTAATAATATATAATTAAAATAAACCTAATGAATATTATGTGATATAATATTTTATTTTTACTAAATTTAAATAATTATGATAATTTGAAATATATTAAAGCAGAACATAGCCGAATTGGCGATAATATATAATAATTACTAATATTACTAAAAGAGAATTGCTTAGTTAGCTTTTCACAACAAATGTAAAGGATAATTGACAATTAATAATTGATGATAATTTAAAAAGCATAGTTCAAGCAATATCCAGTATCATACATCATTTGTACATACCAATATAAAACTATCAAGTTTGTTGAGAGTACAAAAAATCACGAATATCAAATAGTATCTATTATTTTCGGTTCACCAGTTCTTTACAAGTTACAACACTCAGATAACACATTGAAATTTCAATATTTTCCTCATATTACTATAAATAGGGGGTACCAAACATAGTGTTACCGGTAGTCAAGCAGGAACCCTCAACCCATTCCCGATTGTTCCAAACACATTCAATTTTATATTAAGAAATGTTATCACATTAGTTCGCTTTAAAAAAGACAGCAAATACCTAAAATATTGTCGCTGCTATTTCCTTAAAAATAAAGTTTTGTTGTATTAAAAATCTACTTAATCAAATTTCGCCAAATGGTTTATAGAATGAGTAAATACTAAAATTTAGGCAAAAATGTATACATTGGCAATTTAAAAATACATAGGTTACTCCCTAGCCACAGATATACTTCGATATTTGACTGCTATAGATCTGTCATGAACATCGTTATCTATGAAATAACTACATAATTTTTCTTTTTATAAAATAAGTAATTAACAACAAACCTCCACAAAAATTTAAAATACATGCTAGTTTATATTTTTATCAAATAAAATATAAGCACCACTCTAACAAAATATCCAAAAACTTATTTTTAGACGCTTACAATGTTGGCAACATAAGGAAATAAAAACAAGTACTTGCCATTGTTTAAATAAAATGTTCATTATTATTTAATAAATATAGAAATAGAATCAAATAATTTGGCCATAATAAATTGAAGGATCTAAAAATATATGATATTCATATACATTCACTATTAGAATATGACTTAGAAATAAGCAGAATCATTTTGTATTTTAAAACTAAAACTGCCAAGGGATCATACAGTCTACCACAATACCTAAAATATTCAATTTTTTGTAGTTAGTTTTCGGTAGTTATTAAGAACTCAAAAAGTTTTGCTGTAATGTAAATTCATATAGCGAAATTTAAAAACGTATTTTATGTTGTTGCAACATTTCTAGTCGGGTTGTACCAACTTTCATTCACCAATCAAATCAAACCATTGCAAGTGTTGAGTGCATTGACCAACCTGCTGCTGCTGCCAATTCCAGCACTTTTCAAGTCAGTTGAATAGATGTTGCTTCCGCGTTTAATACTTCAAGCGTGAAGTGTACTCACGTTAAATCGAGTATCGCGATGCAAACACAGTTGTTTTGCTACTCATCAATCTAAAATGGCGTCGCTATTTATCATTTAGTTATCATTCCCTACGTGAACGTTCCTCAGTGATCACATCCGAGTGAGTCATAAACCAACATAGCAATGACATTTTTATAGCACACAGTGGAAATACGTTTTTCAAACGTCTTAGAAGACTAGACAGTGTTATTTCTAAAACATAATAATGCGCGAATTCAAAGTAGTTGTTTTGGGTTCGGGTGGGGTCGGGAAGAGTGCTTTAACTGTACAGTTTGTGTCCGGATGTTTCATGGAAAAATATGACCCCACCATAGAAGATTTCTATAGGAAAGAAATTGAAGTGGACAATTCTCCCTGTGTTTTAGAAATTTTGGATACTGCTGGCACGGAGCAATTTGCCTCTATGAGAGATTTGTATATAAAGAATGGCCAAGGATTTGTTGTAGTGTATTCGTTAACAAATCATCAAACATTTCAAGATATAAAACCAATGAAGGAATTGATAACGCGCGTAAAAGGCTCAGAACGCGTTCCCATATTGTTAGTTGGCAACAAAGCAGATTTGGAACACCAACGCGAAGTGTCCCAGGCGGAGGGCTCTGCCCTTGCACAGATGTGGGGCTGCCCGTTCGTGGAGGCTTCTGCGAAAAGCCGCACTAATGTGAACGAAATGTTTGCAGAAATTGTACGTGAAATGAACGTTAGTCCTGAAAAGGAAAAGAAACCTTATTGTTGTTGTACAGTGCTTTAATACTTAGAGTGTAATGTGGCATTTATTTCTCGTAAGACTGCAAGGGCGAGGTGGACGCACGTCCTCCTTGGCTCGACGGCTGCCCGCCTCCGGGGCTGCCAGGGCGGCGGCGTGCCGGTCCCTATCGCTGGACATTTAGCGATCGCGATGTGCGTCATATCAAGTTGTTAATATCTTTGATACATACCATTGTCCAATCGAGGTGCTTTATCTTATATTTTCATACTTTAGTACTGGTAGATTCTCCCGCAGTAACCATTTTCATATGGAAACAAAAAGTACATCAATCAAATGGGGATTTTTTACATGTATTATTAAAAGATTCGATAGTCAACAACTTTTATTTCTTAACTGGAAAAACAAAGACACAATGTAAAAGTTGTTATTTTAAGCAACAGTAATAATGTATTGTATATTAATGTTAGTCAACTTTGTACATAATTTATAATTTCATGAGATTACAATGGAAGGATAAGGACGGTTTTAGGAAATAAAAAGCCATCCAAATATGCAATAATCTTATATGATTGTGTAGAGTGAAGTGAGATGAGTAAGCGTTTACACCTTAGTCATATTAAAATTTGCGTTTTACTGTGTAAATTATGTTTATATATGAGAAATCAATAATCAAGGAAATACAGACTTAAGATTTGTCAGATGTGTGATTGTGTTTTAAAAGTCTACCAGGATTTGTGATAATACATATAACAAAATATCTATAATAAAAGTTTTAAGTGGGAGATTAATATGTGAAGTTTTATTCATGGACTGACAAGGTAACCTTTTCTATAATTATTATACAGTGATAAGGCCAGAGCGATTCTTAAGGGCAATATGTTAATTTTTTAATTACCATTTACATAACATTAAGAGTATCTAAAATTTAATAATTCATTTTTTCCATGAAGCTATGATTATGGCTGTGAATTTGCCTTTCATATTTCTTTTAAAAGTAATAAATTAATAAATATCTTATATTAAAAATATATCACTTTAGATTACTAGTTTTTATTTGAGATCAAAAGTGTCCAATTATTTATTGTTTAAAGATTATTTATAGCTTAGAAGCAACTTGAATATTTAAATTTTAGTTCAGTATTGCCTTATTGCGTAAATGCCTTATGATATTACATACTTTCAACTGATTGTAAAATTTTACAATTAAATTTACATACTTGGCCAATCAGAGACTTATTTATGTATACAGTGTTTTTAATTGATGGTTATAAATAACTGGTTCATGGTCACATTTATAGCTAATGATTTATAAAAGTAGGATTTATTCAATTTAAAATTCTATTAACTTGCAATGTTTCCCAATTCTAATTCTTTACCAAGAATTTCTTACTTTTTTAAGGCTAAACACATGCATACAAACTGGAGATCCTATCTAATAAAAGTTTTAATTTGTTATTATAATGTCATATTTGAGTATATTCTTAGAGATCTTCAGAATCAATTATTATATAAGGCGGAATTTAAATAGCCAGTGTAATTAACATATGTATACTTATTCTTTGTCTTGCAATTAGGGTATAAAATTGATTTTAGTATTTACTTTTACTTAACTCCAGGTTACTTTTACTCGACTGACACTAGTAATATTAAGTCTTTTTGCCATGTGGTCATTATGTAAGAATTTTATAAATGTTTGCCCAAATTTAACCAATTTGTAGAATATCAAGTCAAAGATTATTGTCTATTTGTCTTTTAAATTAAAGTACTTCCGTTAGATTTAATAAACAGCTTGTAGTTCTAACACTTGAAAGACCGCGCCGATTTTGCCTTTATATATCTCCCAAATATTGGCTCAGTGCCCCATTATATACTTTATACCAAAATTACTATTAGTTGCTTCATACACGAAAACTTAAGACACAAAAAATCTGCCCCAATACATCGGAATTTCAAAAGACCAAATGGTTATGTTTAAATGTTAATGTAACGGTATTGGTCTCACAAAGGTCTCAGGCTGGTGCAAAAAGAATGGACGCGTGTTGGTAATCGGTAGCAACCGTTGGACCGTGACCATTATGCGCAACCATCTTCATTTAAACGCCACTCATTCTACATCGTTGCGATAATTTTCTCAATCAATATACAGTTTCGATTTTCCCTCCTATAAATGGTAAAATATTACACATATTGTTGAGGCACCGCGTATTACTTTTATTAGGATTCCGTTTACACAAACTCTTAATAACATTTATTTTATTCTTGAAATTAGCATACTTGTATAAACGCAAAAAAAATGTATACGTAGACCTCTAAAAACGGTCTCTCAATTTTGAACTCATGAAAACAACTTCTTGAAGTAATCTTAAATCAGTGTATT
>JAOSYY010000003.1:4167283-4201660 GCA_025727935.1 Hebomoia glaucippe
CATAGCGTAATAATGCTTTTAAGAAATAAAAGAAAATAATATATGGAGTTATTATAAAGCTGAAGTGTTTGTTTGTTGAACGCGCTAATCTCGGGAACTGCTGGTCTAATTTTAAAAATTCAGTGTTGGAGAGTACAATTATCGAGAAAGGCTATAGGCTAAGTTATATTTTAATAAAAAAAATAGGAATCTTTACTACAAGTACAAAAATGTAATCTATGGTGTAAAAATCGAAATTAACACGAGCCAAGCCGCTAGCAGAAGCTAGTACAAATATTGTTATTATTCAATCCACTTAAGTTTATATTGCTCAGTTTGGTCATAAATAACTTTTAAGGACATTATTCAAGTGTTGGCGTATCTAGTCTGGCTGACTGGCCCTCTGTTTGTGGGCTGTTACTGGCACGTTGCATTGCTGCTCAGCAGGCCGTGGTCCTTGGCGCGTTGCGCAAACGCCCACCTTGACTTGCATTACTTGCACCCAACATGGTAAGCTAGTTTAAATAGATGTGTCATGATTTCACCATCTATCGGCCGCGATGACACGTTCTGCTTATAAGTTTATATATAAAGTTACGTGTAACCATGTAATAAGGTATAAAATACACAAGTTTGGTAAAAACTGTCGTTTTATTGGATCTCGTTAGGATATTTAGTGAACAGTTTTCAAGTACGTTTTTAGTTAGAGAATAAATGTACTGAATAGGTCAATAGTATCTATATTTACATAATATTAAAAGTGTCTAATTTCGTCTTAAAGTAACATTCTTATATATGACATTCTGACTGAAATATAGTTAAGAACTCGTGATATTCCATGACCTTTATTTAAATGCGTTGGACTTAAAATATATATATCAGTTTTTTAACATGTCCGCTGAGTAAATTTTCCATTGTATTCTGTCCTAACTCCTACATATTACGATATCATCAGACCACACACTAAAACGCAGACGTTCCTAATTCTCAGTACAGTCAACAACGAATTCAGTTTTCCATAGTATCATCAGTATAAAATTGCCAGTCTCTTTTAAATTTAAGGTTTTAATTTCGACAACAAGGGTACTTGTTCTATACGCATGTGTTTATAATGAGCCTTAATTGTTAAGTGAATAAGAAACAAATTTGTGAGATAATAATAGTGTTAGCGGGTGGGATGAGCAAGTGAACACGTGTTTCCGACTGTCGACAATAACAAAATGAGTTGCATTGTTTTCTTCGGTCTGACTCCGAGGATGAAATGTGACCACGTGTTCAATGGCTGCAAGATGCAACACTTTTAGCTTCCGTCTTTTACGACACAAATTCCAAGTTTTACTAATAACTCGTAAAGTTTCATGATCTGCTATGTAATATAAGCAGACTGACAACACACCAAAATGTAAGTTTTAGGTCCTAATTCTTTTATTACGAATTAACAAAGTGAAGTCACTTGAAGACCTTACAAAAAATAACATGTTTATTGAAATACTAGCTTTTGCCAGCGGCTTCGCTCGCGTTCATTTCGATTTTACACTTTGGATTGCATTATTGGTCTTTTAGTAAGGATCCATTTTTTGAAAATATAATATAGCCCTCCTTGATACATGTACTATCCAACACTGGAATGATTTTACTAATCGGACCGGCGTTTCTTGATATTAGCGCATTGAAACAAACAAACTCTTCAGCTTTTTAATATTATGAAGTATAGATTTTAAGGCATCCACGCCAAAAAAAATAATAGCTTTTTATGGCAGATATGACCAGACGAATATGAGGCTCATTCCTTAAACACATGACATTAAAATTCATAAAAATTCCCAACCACAGTTATATATTCAATGAGTGATTTTCTTTATTATTCCCAGTATAGTGGTAAGCGCTTACTTAAACGGAAATAATTAAAAATTAAACAAAGTTAATGCACTTAATTCGTATGCGGTCAAAGATCACTTACTGACTAAAACGGATATCGATGGTTCGTTACCATGCCCATACTGTGAAGTCATGATACCTTCTAAGGTAACATTTCATACATTATGTAGTTATTACATCTTGCCTACTGTTAATAATGAACAGTATCACTTTATATTGTCGACTTGCTTGACTTAAACAAACAGTTACATGCCTAATATCTAAGTGATTGATCGATGTGTATGTTTAATATCTGTATTTTCCGAATAGAGCGGATGCTGTCTATAACTTTTTATTAAAAAAGATTTTTTTCTGATACACTTTTTATACATTAGTAAGTTACTAAGGTAGTCTTATAAAACATTTATATAAACATAAATGTCAATGTCTCGCCTTTCTAAGGCATCCGAAGGGGTCTGAAAGCGCGTTGTGATAAAGGTCATGGAATAGAAGTAAATAATGTATACTTTTTGTTTTTTTAATTGAGTATAACTAAAGTCTGTAGCTGTAAAATTGGCATGAGTGCAGTCTACTTAAGTTTTGCGTTGAAGTACATACATAAACCGAAAAATTGGCTCGCCAATGCAAGTAAAAACAATAATTTTCATTAAGAAAATTGTCTTTTAATTCATTTAATCGTCGATTTCAGTAATGTCGCTTAAAAAAGTTAAGTAATATATGTAAGTATGTATTTAGGCGCTCATTGCCACAAGTGATACAGTGGTGAAACTATGTCGAATCGTCTTTCACGTTCGGTTGACGGCATAGGTAGTGGTTACCAAGATTTTTCGTGCGTGTGTTAGTTACAATAATTAGAATATGCAACATGCGATCAACGTTATCGAAGTGCCGATAGTCGATTCATTGTGAACGTAGCAGAAAGTGAAATTAAATATGCTGAAACGAATTCTGCTCTAAATCAGTTATTCAAATTGCGACAGATTATGTAAGAGCAGCTGTTCAACTGTTCGATGATTTTTGGTGACATATTTTACGTAAATTATGTATTTTTACGAAAATTATTCATGTATATTCAAAGAAAATTTTATTTTTATGAATTATATCTATTAGTATTAATTCACTTTTAAGGGTATCATCCTTAAATCCTTGTTTAACTAGTTTCAAAATATAAAATGCTTACGTGAAACTGATTGTATCTAAGCCTTGAGGTCCAGTATATATAATTGTATTTTTTCCGTAACACAAATGTAAATAACAAAATAAGGTCAATGATAAAAAGTGATTTATTTGTAAAATGCTATAAGCGTGTGTTAGCGACTATATTGCTTACTCAATAAATAATCGCGATTTAGGGCAGTGCTTACTTCAACGTTTATTATATTGTACTAAAATTTCGAGAGGTCATATGTAACTCAATAGGAAAGGAAGTAAAGCTGATAAGACATCCACGATTATTTGAGCAACAAAGAACATCAAATAGAATTGCTTACGAGAGCAGTCCGTAGGGTTTTCTTTGAGATGATGTTAAATGACGACATATAAAATATAAGATATTCTCATATTGTTCTATTTAAAGCCCGTTTCATATATCTATTTAAAATCGAACGAAAGGTATCATCACTATGCCGTTTGCCGGAGAAATCGCATGTTCACACGCGACTGGTAAAAAAACTGTCGATATGGTTCTACACAACTTACTAATTGTATAGAAGTATGTGCGTTGTTAGCGATGTGGCCGCAGTCGGGCAATAATTGTGTACATAAGCTTGAGTCACGGGCCGCAGTTGCTGTAGTGGCACATCGCCAAACTAACATTTATAAGTGACTGAATAATTGGTGAATGGAATACATATCTACTACTACACAAAGACAGCTGACAATGTGTTCGTTTTTTGGAGACGCTGTAGCATAATGAATCACTCTTCCTGTTTGAGTTAGCATTGTGGATTGGGATCTCATTGCTCGTTGTAAATATCATCAACATTATTAATAAAACAACTTTTTATCGGGTTTAATTTCAACTGGCGTGTACATATATGCTAATCACCATACAGGTTCTAGGTTCTTTCTAGAAAGTATAATATACTTAATAAATAAGGCTCCATCTAGACTGTATCTCTATTTTATTTTTTTTTTTGTTTACGAGCCACTGTGGGTAGATAAAACAGAATCAGGTTATAAGGCAATCTCGAAGATTAATTTGGAATAACAGGTTGTTTACGTATTGGCAGATCGCTTGATAGAAAGTGAACGTGGGCGCAGTTAGTGTACTTCGCAAATGACGTCAGATTTACCCCAGTGTAAAGTAACTTATCCTGAAGTGTCAAATTACTGTGCTTCGACGGCGATGATTTGGCATTTTCTTCAATAATATCGTACATTACCTGTGTGGAGACAAAATAATTTCCTTGTGTAAGTGCGTAGTATATTAGTTACTCTATAAAAGTTGCGGTTTTAAACATAAGCGCTCAACAGGAATACCTATCTAAATCATTTGTTTTCGAACAACGCACTTTCCACTATATTTGTAATTAATTTTTTATCACTTTAAAATAACTCGAACAGACTCCTTGTGCATATTGCTAAATATTAAAAATTTCTGTGTAAATTAGGATAAATATTATGATTTATAAGATTATTGAAATACGCTGAAAGAAAGCCAAATAAATGGATGCAAAAAAATTAATAATAATATAATTTTGTATAATATATAAATTCGTTAAACATACTTAACGGCTTCCTCATGAGTAAGTAATTAACAATTATTTAGTTCTTGGAAAGACTAATTACGTACAAATTTACCGAAGTCTTATGTTTTCAATATGAATTTAAATGTTGAGTGATGATTAAGACATGGCATTTATGTATTAAAATTTTAGGCAAGTAGGATATCATGAAGGTAACAACTTTTTCTCTCATAATAATATGTATGGAATGATAATATTTTATTTTTGATATATTTCCGGAATAGTGTAACATCTTTAGATAGAAGTAATCTGTTAATTGTCTTTTCTGGATTTTTTATTTAGTTGCATTCGTTTGAACTATTGAGCACCCAATGCTACCAAAAAGCACGTAAAGAAAATACTTTAGAATAATATAATAATTACTAGTTTGTATCAAATTTGCACGGTGTTACGAGCGATACAGAGGCTGTGATTTACGTAAGATAACATCGCTTATCAAGGCAGGGACGTGACGCGACGTAGAAAGCGATTTCAAGAACGATTTGCGCAATGCCTCTCCGAATACTGTTCGTTTCATGAGATTAACGATATTTATTAAGTGTTAATTATTATAATTTTCAAGCCACGGTTTAATTTTAGTTACAATTTTATAAAGCCAAAGACACTCATGATTTCATTTCTGTAATTCATTCTTCACTATATAAAACTGCCCATTTAGGATCACTTTTAAAGAAAATGCGGAAGAAGATTATTTGGCTTAGTTTAAAGGTTAAGTATATGTATATATGAAAAAAAAAATTATTATAATTTATAAATTCTTACAGTCTTCAGTACCTGTTCCTTTAGAACAGAAAATAATTAACTAAATATGATCGAATATCGTACACAAAATGTTAACATATGAAAATGTATATATATGTACTTAAAACATTTTAGATTTATGCACTTATCAATAACATTTACTCAGTGACCCTGAGGAAGATGACGCATGCAACTGCACCGAAATATCGTGATTTTCATACAACAACACATGTAAACACAAATACTTATTGTTCGTGAAAACAGTACTGATTTATAACTATGGATTCGATTATGTTATTATTATTTATCAGTTATATTTAATATTAATTTAGATATCTGATTAGACTTTGTAATGGCACATACAAAAATATTGAGCTTAATTAAAATATTTGCTTAAGCCCACAGCACTTTTGGTACAAGTAAAGAAAACAATATATAAATCGTGATTGTAATATGAGTTCTTAGTAAGTTGCATAGTATGCAAACATAAGGCACAGACAATAAGAATAGGGGTTCAATTATGGCACAGGAGCGCGTGCGTGGAGCTTGGCTCTTGAATCTTGGCTGCATATGTGTGACTCAGTGTGTTGATTAGCTCATCCGGCTTTCTAGTAGACATCTCAAGTCTTAACTCTTTAACACAACTTTTTATGCTCTTTAACATTTTAAGTAGCGACGCGTTGCCTCAACATGTCTGTTTCAAATATTAACCACTTGAACTTTTTTAGTTTGTCTGGAGTGTTGTTATTTCATTTTGACTGATACTATTGTTATCAACATTTTATAAGTAAATGCTGCGTCATCGGTATCTTCAACATGGAATTTAATGAAATTATCAAAATTATTTTGGCTTGTTTTTCTATATTTAGAAAAATGAAGCAAGTGTCCTAATAAATATAAAGAATCGCATATAATTTAATGGGTAAATTATATAGCTTATAGCGTTATTATGTAATAATATAATATTGTCTGTTCGTGGCCTCGCAACTTATCTTGAGTTACTTACCTACTGAAGTGTGGAGTTAATTTTAGCAATTTTATGTGGACCTGCAAGTTTGTTTATTATTAAATTAGATAGGGAAATATAGTGATTGATTTTCAATCATCAGACCAGAATTAGGTAAAACCATAAATATAATTTAAAAATCCTGACTCATACTTATGACAATATGTGTATTGTCTTAATTAAAATTAAGGATTTAAAATTGTCGTGTGATAAGCGATACGTAAGAAGTCTTAACTTTGCAATGTTTTATAAAAATTCATATATCTATGTTGTAACTGGTAATTTTTTAAAATTAAGATAAGTAATGTCACAATTTAATATGAAATGTCGCCATACTTCGATTCAATATTTAAGTATGGTGATTCTCGGCCATGTTGTGGGCAGTATTATTGCATGCAATGCGATAAGACGTCGTCATAACTTTATATCCTTCGTAGTAAGCTTGCATTGATAACTATCTTGAAAAATAATGTCTGTAGGAGGGGTAATTTCGCGGATCATCGTTTAACTTACGTGTTTGGTTCCATAAGGTGAGTTGCTGACCTGCAAATATTGCGCTTTGTAGTAAAACCCGTTCTTTCAGAAGACTGACGTCGCGGCGCCGCAGTCATCATCAATTATCTTCACTGCGCCCTCCCCAATTTTACAAAAGTTTTGAGTTGTACTAAACAAACACTACATTTATGTCTTAGGACCACAGTAAATTATCACACAAATCTAGTTAAGATTACTGTCAAAGTTTGGCGACGTTGAGACGAGTCTTTGTCACTTATTTGTTGTTAAAAATACCGTTCCCCAAAATCTTTCCTACGTGCATATGGCATTCAGGTCTCGTTTAATATGTTGTTTCTAATAAATATTATTTCGTGACTATAACCTTACTTTTTCACGTGACCAATTATTTTTAGAAATTTTTCTAATGTAGTTATTTGTTTATAAAAGTTTAGTCCAGCTTATTTATTTATACCTATACCAATTATCAATTAGTAAATTTCATTGTACGTAGTTTAAGTTAAGTAACTGCTTATTTTCCTACGAGTTACACCCGTAAATGTTTAATTTTCGTCTAAATCACGGTTTAACTTTTTATAGCCTTATATTACTTTCAAATTCGCTTGATGAATTAAAAATGTTATTATCATGAGCCCGGTCTGCGAAGGTAATACCTTAAGTGCCAAGAACAGTTCTGATTACGCAAATTCTCATTCAAATTTTTTAGTAGAAATATCTATAGGGTTATTGTATTATGACATACATCTTGTATTTTTTTTAGATTTACTGTATAAAGGAGCATAGTGTCTGTATCTTTATTTAAACGTAAGGAGATGATATACTACGCTCCCTGAATGAAACATTTTCTTTTATAGAGAACGCCATCCTTGGTGAGTGGGGTGAACCCAAAGCGTGTGAGCCGAATAAGCTGTTTATGAAATGAATATTAATTCGGATTAATTAGTGGCGATATTATCGTTTTCCCGTTAAGTCGTATCGGGACGTAGAATTCTCGACGAGGACGGACGCCTGCGAGCTGCGCCCGCGCACGCAGCCGCATGATGCACGACACGAATAATAAACCAAGCCACTTCCTGTCGAGCGATAAGCTTCACACAACGGACATCGCATCACACAAATCATGTACATATTACAACACACAGACAACGCTCACAATTTTATACGATACTATCGTTATATGGACACTTGTGTCCACAGATTTGTGTGCCAGTTCTATTACATGGTCGTATTTATGCAGACAAGCACATTTATTGTTTCTGTTCATTCTATTTATATGCGTAATGTAAAGTTGTGCTAACGATTGAGCATTTTGAATTACGTCCAATATTTGAGATACGTACATACTTTGTATAAATCCCTGTATAATTGCTTAAATACCGATAACTCATTTTTAATTCATGATTAGAAAGAATTTTGCATATCATGAATATCTTAACAGCTATATTGACGCGAAGGTATTTAATCGGTAGCGTAAAGGTTACAAAATACCTAGATGCCAATAAATTAATTCTGGTTAGTAAAAGTGAGTTAGCTTCCAATGAAGTAAGTAAACGTGAACAAGGAAAAGGCGTGTCGTAATCGTAGGTAATATTTATTAACGTCTCTCGACAGATGACTGTTTGTTTGCCTTGGAAGCCCATTAGATGGCAAACGTCATTATCGCTGAATCATCGGCTCCCAACATACATATTACTTACCTATTATCTATCAGTAGCGACGATTCATAAAAGTGTAAGTGAATAAGTTGTTTGGAATTTACTGCAGTCCTAACGGATGTTATGAATGACATTCGATTTGACCTCTCCGTTCTTGAGTTAACGAAGGTATAAATAGTTTGTAGTAATGTTATTTTTTATGATTTTTTTACGAAATAACAGATCAATTAATATTATATAAGGAACAAATTAAAATATCATAGACATAGATCGTTTGATAAACCAATTATTCAGGTTATTAAAATATTTAGATTTTATATTTTTGTTTCTCCTTGATTATAGCTGTAGATAATAAATACTTTGAGGGTCATATTGGTATAGATAAACAGACAAGCTCATCGATATTGATTATAATATAACCAATATGCTTGTGTCCGCGTCCGCGTTTTAAATAAAGAACTTTAATGATATTTTGCTCAATTGATACTTATCTAATATTTATGTTAAATTAATTATAATTGCATAATAAATATCGATTTAAGAAATTTAACGCCGTTTTTGCATAACCGGCTCCATCAGGGACGTAACGCTTTCTTGAAGTCCGGTGAAGGTACTGCTCATTATTTCAACATTGTATGTATTCCTTTTCGATGCCTCTGGTTAGAGTTTCAATCAATTTCTGTAAATCGTAACAATTTACACGGCCATTTGTGCTTTCTTCCATAACGCAAAGTCGGATATATGTATTTTTACTGAAGCAATGTTTTTCCTTAAAGAAAACTGGCAACCGTTATCAATTCGAGATTACGATTGATATTATTTGATAAAAATTTTACAAATCACCCATACGTGTTGTTTTAAACTGAGTTTTACACAAACATCTCAAAGTTTTATTGGCAAAGAATAAATATTAAGCAAATTAAAACTGTTATTAACCTACTATTGTTTTAAAAAAAAATTCTCATCAAAATGGACGTTCTCAGTTTACTATGTAATATTGCAAAATAATTGGCTAACCATGAATTAATTCACACGCTTCACTTTGTGGCAATAAATAGCAAATGGTAGAACTCGTATATAACCAATTTAGTTGGCGTAGACTGCCAACAAGTACATCTGCTTCATGGTTCATGTCTAACCGCTGTTACTATTGCATACATCTGTCACGAAAAAGCATTAGGTTGATATTAATAAAACACATGACATAACAAATATATTATTAGGTATCATTTAATAAGTTATTTTGGAAGCCAGAAGTGAATAATTGCCGCTTTTGATTTCGTAGTTCGTTGGCCAAATAATATTGAAGGAAAATAATATATTTGAATAATGTAACTAACTCAAATCACGAATAGCTCGAATGTTAACGATACAGATTTAACAACAGCAACAAGGTTGCCATAAAATCTGAGACTATTCTAAAAGTATCTCGCTATCTTTTTTGTATTTTTCATTAAACAGTAGTTAAAACTTTATTGTAAAAAAATTAGTAAATGTGAAAACGTGAATGAGAACCTGTTTGGTGCTAGCCGCGTCCCGCAACCATTGCCGTATCGAGGACACAATGACACATGTCTAACGGTATGGTTCTTACGCTGTAAGCTTACAGGTGATGCCAAAAAACACTGATGACTCCAAAGTGCCCCCATTCTAGGTAAAAAAATTTGCAGTAACTTATACGGGTCAGTCCTTATGTTCGCGTCTCTATGTCCATCAGCTAGACACAAGACAGATAATTCGTCATGCAATAAGCTCGTCTGGTGTTGCAAGTGAGCCATTGAACTATACAATCATTTAAATATGAGCACAGTTAATGCTTTCAGCTGATATATTTTCGAAACCGGTCCTAGTTTTCATAACATACTCAAGCGACGATAGGTTGAATTAAGTATTGAAAGCAATTAAATAAATAAAAAGAACATTGACAAATTTCGTGGATTCATCGTGTTATGAATACATTTTCAATTGTACTTGATGTCAGTGCTATTATAAAGTATTATGTAATAGTTATCCACTTATCGATTAAGCAATAATACTAGTCAGTCCATCATCAACTCTTCTGATAGTGAGGAAAATATTTAAAGTTTTGCGATTAAAAGATTTCATCAACATTAAAAGTAAATTATCTGTTCGGATAAATTGTCTGATCTACCGTACGACAGCAGACGGATAAAGGCGTAAATGGATAGTTCCGGTATGCAATATGCATACTGCAGCCATAGTGTCAATCGTCTGCTATTCAAAGCAGCGCATAACATTCAGAAGCCAACATTTTCCGGTGACACTTGTTCGATCGTTTCATTCCTAACAAACATATTTATTTGATATTAAATTTTAATGTTCGAGCATAACGCGCCTGCAAAAGCGAAAGTCTAGTATATATTCATATTAATAAAACCGCTCTGCTGTCCCACTTGCACTGAACAAAGGCCAGAAGTCAATTTGAGAATCGAAGTCAGAGCCTGCGCCCGATTCGTTTTCCGACTGAAATGTCACGTGCGCCAAGTGACAACACGGGCAAATTGTGTAATAATGGTGTTACGAAATAACAAAAAAGGTTTACAAAATAAGACATGTTTTTTAATTTTTAATATAATTTTTTATAGGAAATATCGGTTGTCAATTTAATTCAGTTTAATAAAGATTTAAAAACATACGAATATAAAATATTTGGACTGTTACAAATGTTGTTACGTCGTAAAATTTACGGTGGTTATGTTTAAATATTTTTCATTCAGTTAATTTGAGCCTCGTTTACAGTAAATGAAGCTTTGTTTCATTTTTAATTTCGATCGGGTGAAAAGATTTTTATAATGGGATAAATTCAACTGAATTGTTATATTATTGAAGCAAAACATTTTTCTCGTTTGTTTTTTATGTTAATGCCAATTAGTAAGCATTTTAATTATGAACAGTGTTTAAACCTTAGCTTCAGAGCAGGTCTATCACCAAAACTGTCCTAAAAATCTGAATAGGAATGCGTAAGTTGCAAAATAAATGTTATAAAAATCTCACGCTACATGATTTCTTTCATTAAAGTCGCGATATTGTTTATTATCAACAAAGGTCGTCTGAATGAAAACAAAAAGAACGTAGAGAGTCATTGTATTCGAACAAAGCGTGTGAACCCTAACTTGAAAGTGTGCGTCTGACAACAGGATAAAATGAGCTCCGCACCTGATTATTATAAGACTCGTTTCTTAGAACAATAATTAGAAACAGGAACTTAAAATGCAGCATCTGACACCAAAGCATATTTGTTTTACAAATTTATAATTAATATTTATAACTTCTTGAAGCTCATACTTAAGGGTCGATATTTAGGCTAATGTATAATAAATTTACAACTAATATCAGTATATGATATGAAGACGTTTCCTTTATCTTATGATACGGATGGGGTACGATTAGTGTGTTTGGAAATATTATCTGTCTTTACTTCAGTATCCATTAGATACTGTTGGGAATATGACAAATACGTTATAGAGTTGTTTATCTATGGTCTATTGTCTGCGTGTCTCTGTCGCCAGTAGGCACTATTGTATTCCCATTGACGTATCCGTTGTACTGGCTAATTCCATGAGGCCATTACCGTACCTATTGTAAAACTTATCAACTAACAAAGTCAGTTGTTAACACGATACAAGATAGGTTAATTATTTATTAACTAATATTTTATTACGCTTGATAGGAGATAGAAAAATGCTGAGCTTATTTCAAAACTCTTTTTCTCTACAACATATGATATAAGTAATAAATAATGTCTATAAAATATACGCCACTTGATGTACATTAGTCGAGAATGAAAATCAATAGCGGTTGCATTAGGAGCACAGCTGCTAAATATAAAAGTAGGTTAAAAGTATGTTTGCCTAGACCATGACAAGATATTTATTTTGATTCGGGCGCAGCCACAGGGGGCATGTTTTCACATCTGTTACTGGCAGCGAAGAAAATGTTTAATCCCACATTATGTTTCGTTTCAATTTACATTTGGTTCAACTCCTACTAGCTTGCTTATGTTCTCAATAGACAAATACTTGCCAATCATCATGCATTTGACACCAGTCGGAACAAGTTTTAAAAACCCCATCGAATATATTATTCTTGTCTCTTGGAGGTAAAAGAAATATTAATTAAGTCCATTATCGTTCTTCGACTTGGGTGTCCAAATACACGTGCAACAGTAGAACACTGACAAATATTTTGTTCGATTACTCTATAAATATGTAGATTATGTCTGGCCACTTCGGGAATTCCATTCGAGTTCTCATAGTGCAGTGCAGATAGAGCTTTTCTGCTTTAAATTACGGATTTACGAATGATGAAAGTAACAAATAAAAAAGTTCGACATCGCTAAATGTCCCGACTGAAGCTTTTATCAAACGAGACTACTCTATTTTTATTTATACCTTATATAAATACATTTACACGTAGAGATACTGTGTAAGTAATAAAAAATAGATTTGAATTTTTTTCCATTAGTACAAATGAAATAAAACCGCTTCGAAGGATATTTTGAACTTTGTTTTGCCAAACTCGATATATACTTGACAACACCTATCTTAGAAACAGTTATTTAGGGTAAATGGTGAATTATTGGGGTATTTGAATTATTTGCAATGCTCGTCGATATTGAAATAATCCAAGACCAGCTACGGTTGGGCCCACGTCTCGAGGATTGAAATCGAACTGGAGTAGTGGGACGGATTAGGATAAACCGAGTCAATGGCCGGGTCACAGCGCTATTTGTGTTCTGCTCAACACTCTTCGCCCTTCGCGCCTCCCCTTCCTCCTTGAACCCGCTACTAATTTCGGCTACAAACATGTTAAAGCTAATACAGGACTAGTTACTGCGACATACATTTAAATCGTAAATGTAAAACAATAGCACTTAAAAAGACAAATTGTTAGAGCGTCTTCTATTTAGAGTTAAACCGGCCGTCCCAAATAATCTAAGTGGATCATCACACTAAATTGTTAGGTCGCCGATACAGTTGCCACGAGAGGATGTTTAACTATGATAAATTAACACATTTATAGAGTGCTTTTGTTGTTAACGTGGCGCAGCCCAGTTGGAACTTGTACGTTACAGATTACTCTCTAGGTTCAGTTAAAAGTAGAGTGTGCCAATTGACTATTTATAACTTATTTAATTATTTGTACAAATATAAAATTTAGTAAAAAGAATCGTTTAGACAAGCGAGATTTTTCAGTTTTTTTTGAATATAATGAAATTATCCAATTAAACCAGTTTCAGTACCCTAGTGTCAAAAATGAAAGGAATGCTTAAAAATGTATACCTACGTTAACTGTCACTAGAATATGATTTAAAATGGGAAAGTGTGTCTTAAATATTTTTATATAAAAATGAAAGTTGCATATTGAAATGGTAGGTGATCTAAGGATCCGAATAGATTTGAAGGTCGGCGACCTTCAAAACAAAGACCCATTCATAAATACCAGGTATACGTAGACAAGAATGCTCCGATAGATTTAAATGAAAAAGAAGAGACATGTGTCATCGCGCCTATTATCATTAGGGTCGGCTTGGGATACGGCCGGGACGTTTATAATGAAAAAAGGTAAGCGTTAGTTGAAAATAAAATTTGAAAGGCTGTGTAACTGAGTTTTAGAATAAATAAAATAAGGGTTTCGAATGTCTATAGCTAAATTAATTAATTTAGGAATTAGCTTGAATAATAAAAAATCTTTATATTTTATTTCTTTAATAGGATTTGGCACACGACAAGGTATCGGTATTTACAGTCAACAGGTCTTTCTTGAATAATAAGGAAATAGGAAAATACCTACACTAGAAACAACTTGATCACAACCGCTTCATCTATTCACGAGCTTCGAGACTATAAGCAAAGACAAAGATACACGCCCGTCTCGCCACTCGTCAGGACTTTAAAATTAAATAGGATCTCGAGAAAATCAATCAGAATATCCCCAAAACAGATAATAAGGAATGTAATATTATTAATGAATTAATCATACTAAAAACCTTTCACTAGAAGCGTAATTACCGTTTTAAAGTTTGTTTATACCGCGGGAATTTTCTAGCCTAGGGAAAGCTAATGGCGCATTGTTTACAACTGTTTTAGTGTGGCTTAACGGTTGCAGGACCACCTCAATTTAAATCCATCGCTATTATATATAAACACATCAATATTTCGTGAAGAAATACTTAGATTAGCACGTTCAAACAAACAAACTCTTCAGCTTTACAAAATTAGTATAGATTCAATACAAACAGACAGGCTACAAGCAACTTTTAAATTATTCAAACTTATGACGTGACAGCTTTGTTGATACTACAAGGAATGCATTGAAAATGATCTATAATTCTGCGAATCGCGATAAAAATACAATTTGCTACCATAAAATATGAAATCTTGTGCAAACAGAATACAAAATATTAACGATGATATTGGATATTATTCAATACATTTTTAATTTAATAAATTACATTAGCGCATAACGAGTACCTCGCATGAATGAAAATCGTGTAAAATTTGCATAAAGTGTTTTGAAATATAAAATAGTATCGTAAAACGCATGCTATATTCTATACATTGTATGTCGTTAAGAACATATTAGATTCTTAGTTTTTGTCCGTAAATATACTGGTTTATTCAGTGATATACACATATACATAATATTGTTCATTTTAGTGTCTGTATACTGTATAAGGTGTTAAGCGGCGAGTGGGTAGCAGACGACCGTGAGCCGTCAACTTGTAATATTGGCCGGGTTCGCCCTCATTGCGACACACCCTAGGTAAATCAGTTATATTCATACTTAACTTTCTCATCATCAGAAGTATAGCCACACAGCATTATTTAGTTAATGCCCTTTAAATTGCAAATGAATTACTATATACTTGTTTATTACTTGCTACTGCTACCGCGCAGTTTTATTTAGATATACGATTACGTGATAATAGTGTTGAACAAATGTGGGCCATTGCAGCTAACCGTGACTGAAAATTTCGTTAAAAAATCGGTCCCGCTGTTTCGGAAAAATCAGGTAAAGAAACATTTTATGAATTGTGTCTCTCTTATATGAAAATAAACTGTTCTTTGCGTATGTTACAGACATCTAAATTTCATTTATTGATATAGATGACTCATTATAAAGGCACCTATATGAGCTATAATTGCTAGACATAATTAAAAAAAATATTTAGCTTGGTTTATGATGATCATTTATGTTTCATATTATAGTTATTATTTTGTAAATATTAAATCTAAAGTTAACAGGAAAAATACAAGGAAAATATTTCAAACCGATTAAAACCCACTGTTGAAGCATACCGCTGTGATTTCTATATAATATTGTTTTGTATATACATAATAATATTAATTATACATGTATAGAAGAAATTATTGAAATGTGCGTGTGACTGTACATTTGTTGAATTTATACTAAAATTACTGTGGCCACAAGAAAACACAAAACGATTTTCTTTTTGTGTACATGTCCTTGTCTGTCTGTAGGTACGCGCAAATTTTCAACACTATTATATTAAACTAATTCTGTCGTGGTTGGAATATATTCATCTGGAAGCATAATATAGTCTATGTTTCGTTTAATGCTGACGTCAGGGAAACAGTTAGCGGTATTTAAATATATTTTGTTGTTTCTTATACATACAATAAATAAGTAGAAAATGAGTCTGTGCATTTAATTGATCCAAAAAATAACATGATCGACATTTAGAAGTGGTTGACTAAAGCTAGCGAGCCCGCAGGAAGTGTTAGTAATCAATAATGTCGTATTGTTAGATAAGGTGTCGTTTTATTAGAGTTTCTTCATAAATACTAAGTGATATGAAGCTTCTATATTTACAGAAGCTTTCGCCATATAACATTCAAGCTTTTCACTTTTACATTTTTATGAAAATTAGAAATCTGAGATGCGTTTAGTAGTGATAGGTTGGTTGCAACCCTGATTGTTGTCTACTGGCAGTATTGTGCGCGGCCCTCGGGGTGAACGCTCGGCCGGGAGTCGTCGACACGGCGATAATTACTGTCGCTGCATCCACGTTCGTCTGCCTGGCCTTCGACTGAGCAGCTGGACCTTTCTCAATAGAAAAGGAAAACAAAATTGAGTTATGGATAATTAAAGAAAACACGTTTCATATTAATCATTTTTTGTTTATAATCTCATTGGATAAAACTTACTTTGAGTAAAATTATGTATGAACCAAGTGAATTGTTTAAGGGTGTGTATAACAAAGATGAATGAATTTACAGATAGGATCTTCTTATGAGCTGAGTGGATTATGTCGCAACCCATTACTGTTGCGTCAAAAGGTTTATGTCTTTCGTGATATTACCTTCATAACCATGTCAGCTCAATCTATGAGCAATTGAGATAAGATAATGGAATATTTGGATATTCCTATACAGCAAAGTAAAAGTTTTTAAAAAGCTTTCTGTAATGTTGTAGGTATTTTTCTGAAAACGACAGTGTTACTCTTTTCTTTTTGTTAGATAAATATAACGTCCTACTTTTCGTAAAAATTCGATAACCGAACATAGAAAGTCTTTTAGTACTCCCGATAGGAAGCTGTAAATAAAATCATTCAACTAGCTCACTTCTGCCGTCCGTGGACTGATTAATTACTATTGCCCCATCAAATAAAAACTCCAAGCTAGCGACAAATTGCTCCAAATAGCTAGAAAGTACAAAACTGATAATAGGCATTTTAAAAGCCTTTGTTAAGCCACATATTTTATTAATGATTCATAATTGTACTTGTAAATCATAACAGGAAATTTCAACATTTTATCACTTCATAGAAATAGTACAGAAAAAATTACAAAAGTTTTTAAATATTCTCTTTGCCATTGACGTTAAAAGGATATCACTGCATCCTATTACTGTCCACTGCCTGCCAGGTTTTATCTTATGGAAGAGTGTATAGGATAATGGAACTCGCATCCAAGAAGATTTAAATAATACCTTGATGCTGGGTCACCGGCTAATATGAAACGACGTACATCCGGCTTCTGTAATGGACCAAAATAATGGACTAATTTACGTCTGTGAGCGTGTCCAAACTCAATTATTATCTGGATACTCGTAGTTGTAAAGTATTTTTAAATTGCAATTGTTAATGTAATTGCTATGTTCGCAAAGGGCAACTTATAACAGGATTTTATGTGCGTAGAACTTCTGCGTAGCTGCGAATGTATATAAATACTGTCTGTTATTATTATTACATTCATTCTGTTGGTTATTTATTTATTATTTCTAGCATGACGTCTAATCCTATATCAGAAGTTGGCATAATAATGTTAAGTTAAACGTCAATAAAACCTTTTGTTCAAGTATGTTGGTCTAAAAGTACATCCGCATAATTTACTTAAATTATCTAGCTAAACAAGTAGTAGATACGATGAATCGTCGAAAGTTATTAAGGATATAAGTCTCAGAACTAAGTAGGTTTTACTCAAAAATATTAATTATTCATCGTATTTTTTGTTGCCTAATCATGAGGTTTTAACTGTAATTTTTGCGCGCTTACGTTGTGTGACCTGGCATTTATACGCGATTTCAATATTTTGTGATAAAAAATATCTGAGTGTTAACCTACTTTTTATACCTTCATACTTATGTTGTTGCGGTCTTGTTACATCGAAGTAAATAAGAATATCATACTTTGGACCGGCACTGCTAATAGAGCGTGACTACTGAGATATGTGGACCTAGAACTTAGTACCTTCATAGATAGCAAAAATATTTTACCTCTGTTACTAAAATTAACTAACCCTAATTCTATTATTTAAAGATAGTTAGCATACCTCATAGAAAATACAAATAATTTGTCTTGAGACTAATTAATTTACACAACTATCATCTGCAGAAGACTTTGTAGTTCATGGCGCCCTATTAAATTGTTATCCATAGTCATACTGAGCTGTTGTGTTTTGTTAACTCGGGTTCAATGAATTTCGAAATTTATGAGTTCTCATCCAGCCCTCCCTAGTTTGAATATCACCGCTTAATTGGTGATTACAATAATACCCCTCGTTATTACCCTCTTGTCAACCACTATTGCCTGAAATTTCTTCACCATACAACGTACTAAAATATACTTAGTATAACAAAAATATTGTGAATAATAAAGCAAATGGCAACTAATCTGACATCGTGAGGGCTTTAAAATTATCCAGCTACTTTTTAGATTATTTTTATCGTTCTTTTAGATTTACGTCTTATATATTTATTGCCCTATAGTCCACATTGTTATCGTACGTTCGATACTTGGCAAATGACCCTAATATCTAATCATGTCAAATTATATCGCTTATCCGTGTATATTTGCTTATAATATACATATTTATTTTGGTTATCAAGAGACTGACGTTATTTCTGAGTTACCAGGCATTATTATTGTAGTCTCCTTACGAAAAAGGTCAGTAATTCGATATGAGAAAGCTTAAAAATATTAATACGCGTAATAGATTATGACGTCTTGAATCATTTATTAACATAAGGGTCTTTTGAAAATGTTAAGAATGAACATATTTTGATTTATTAGAAAGTCCGCACAATTAAGGACAAATAATGTCTGGTAACCCCAGTCGTAATAAGTTAGTTAATACGGGTGATTTAGGATGAGTAAGGGGAAAGTGAGGAGTGAGATGGGCTGTGCACGACGGAAGTCGGTCGACACGTTTATCGGTGCAACGGGCGACGCTGGCTGCTGTATCACAGGAAATAGTGGTCAAGCCAGTGGCCCGCGAGCTATTATACCTACATATTAACTGGCTACGTACTCCGATAACTTTGTTATTGTTTTGAGGGAACATTTGTCAATTACAAATGTTTTATTTATGAGATATTTCGTTTTCTATTTCGGTTTGCTAGTTTTTTGTTACTTATACGATAGTTAAGATGAGTCATAAACCTTTTGTGTAAGACTTTTGGAAAATAATTAATGAATACTGGAACATTCGCACCGCATACAATTTATTTAGAAAATCAGCCACCTAGCAAGACTAAGGACATTTATATTTAAATACGGTATATTTAATAATAAATCCTCCTGTAGTAAATGTTATTGGAGTTACAAAAGTGTCGTATAAAAGAATCCATATCAACGTCAGACCTGATTCTTATGTATAAGATTAAAAAAAGAATCAGTCATCGGTAAATCGATCGCTCTATTTTCATTGATGTGAACGGCAGTATCAGAGCGCGACAGGACAGCATCCGACTCTAACAAGGGTCAGAGGCTGCAAAGTTTACGTATTTGATTTATAATGATTGTCAAGTAAACATGGCGGCGTATCGCTCGACCCGTAGGTTCTTCACCCCTACTTGAGTACTCAACACGTGTCCCACATTCTCTATGTTTTCACTTGTCTCAGTTTTCAAAATTATAATATTATAATTAAAAACGCTCAAGTTACGAATGATATTTATAAACGTGATATCTTAATCATACATCAATATTTTACTATAAATCTTTCGTAAAATAATACAGATAATGAATAACTTTATGTGTTGTTAAGAGAGTGGTGGTGATTGCACACGTGTCACAGTACATGGTAAATAGATTGCAAAACCCATATGACGACAGAATGTATTCAAAATACGTTGTATATTAATGACAACTATTAAATTTTTAGCAATATACGCCCTACGGATGTGTTGAAGATATCGTGACAAAAGGATGATTTACAATATTAACATTTGTTGTTTGAAAGCAATGAATCGGTTATCAATCATTGATTAATGTTTCCATTCCTTTGTACTTTGCATTGATAACGAGTTAAATTGATAAACATATGCGCAATTGCAATTAGTTGGGGTATATTCGTTCAGTATTATAAATTTGATATCGACTAAATTCGTATATTAATTTTAGGCACAGACGAACATGTATTGTTCTGCTTTGTCATGGCTTGTCCTGCTTTGTCCTAAAAATTAGTTATATGAAATTACAGGAAAATAAAGCCCCAATATTTTGTATAGTATTTCCAAGTACGAATATTAGATTATGTATGCTCTAAAATTTTATTACATTCATTTAAAAATTTAAAAATGCCTGTAAATTTGATGGTTATTTCTTATTGTTTGAGTTAAAACTTGACGCTATACAATCTGCCGTCCCAACGCGCCTTCTTATACGTGCATTGGATTGTTAATTTGTTCGTAATATCGTCATTGTTTCTGATGACTACGCGGTTTTAGTATGCCAAATGCCAGCTAATAGACAAATGAATATATTGAAGCATTGTATGCTATAAATGCTATAAGGATTACAATATCTGATTAGGTAACGACTTACACGTTCATTATTGGACAAGCAGTACCATTATATTTTTAAACATAAGAACCATTTTTTTAAATAAATAAAATTCCCACTTCTAAGGCGTGGTAACAAGTATTTTTTGTTGAGAAATATTCACGTAGCAGGTAACAGAATTTTTAAAACTTTTGTATGACCCTAGCTCGACATGCCAAAATTTTTTATAATAGACTAGAGGTGACCTGGGGTTGCATCCACCTTAACACTATGAATACATTGTTTTAATATTTTTATGCGGGCATTTTTTAAAAGTAAAAATATACCCAACTGCTAGTGAAAATAAAAATCGAGCTAGCCGTTTCTGTAATAAGGCGCAACAATTATATAAACTATGTTTCTGCTATGTCTACCGTACGTGATACATACTTTTATAAGCATTTAGAAAAAAGTTTTTATGTTACAGACGGAGTCTTCAATTTGATTTAGATTATATTTTTATATGAGAAATAGGAAGAATAAATTCGAGAAAATAGATTGACGCGCATTTCTAGTTATTCCACGAGTGGCTATGAGGTATACCTCCAATTCACATTGTATGCTCACGCGCATTACTGCGGTCTTCCAGAGGACGTGTTCGAATGATTCATCTCATCGTGACGTCATAGCAAAGGCGCGTCCGCTTGTTCCACAATGGACTTTACCATAAAGAAAATAAATAAAACGTTGTTCATTTTTGGGTTTATTAGTGACTCTTGAATTCGGTAATTTGCTTATGATTTGTCTTTCTTCATAGTGTACTCGCTACTACTCTTTGTTCTTTCAAGCAAATTCTAAGTATTTGCATCCATTATGTTGCGGTTGTAATTGATAACTGTAAATAGATATATAATAAAATCTTATGGTATACTTCATGGTTAAATTTCATTTATGTTCATAATTAACACTTGAGAAGACAGGATGGAATATCTTTATATACATAAATTTTCTATGCGTGTGTTTGTCATAAAACTCCTCTTAGAAAGCTTGACCGATTTTGATGAAATTGTTCCATATATGGCGTTTGTACATAACTTCTGTCCTGTAACGCTGAATTGTTATGTAATATTTTTATAACAACGACTGTCACAACTAATCAGTACAAAAATAAGTCTACGAAATGATTTCTGTATTGAAACAGCGAACTAAATAACACGACACTAATCAAATGATTACTATTATTAGTGCAGACAGTTATTACCTATAAGCTTCATAGGAAATGATATCACGTTTTATAATCATTATAAGTTTTCTATCCTTGAATGAATTATAAACGCAAAGTGTGAATTAAAGAAAATCTAAGCCTTCTTGAAAGTTTCCTAAAGCCTTGACTCTAAATCATAGTAACGATAACAGCGTTAATGAATACTGACCTTTCTACATCCGAATCATATAATTAAACAGTTTTAAGTTTTTAACCACTGTTTTGAAATATTTTTAGAATGTGTTATTACAATAAATATTTAAGACAATGACTTAAATTGTTCATAACAAATGTCTGTTATTAATTTTAACATACATAGCATTGAATATTACACCAAAATAGGAGTTGTGTAGGTTAAGGCATTGTCTTATATTATACATATATATTTTTGATGATAGGTGTTTCTAATCAAGCCCGTTAATGCCATTTATATAGTAATAGATTTCAAAAAATTTACATTCATGGAGTAAAAATTACATATGAAAGAAATGCAATTAATAGTAAATATTATCTATAATAGTATTGATAGATAAAAAAGTACATGTTTATGTATAGATAACATATTCCGTTTTTATAAAATAACGATTATTTTTGTTCTCCATAATTTGAGTGTTATTGTACCGTCTCTAAGCATTTTACAAACAAATATAGAATATTTTATTTAAAAAAAAACATAAACAATCACTGTGTGCTTGGTAAACATTTCTCATAAGACCTCTCAACAACATGATCTCACTAAGTTAAATTGGCCTAATTGTCACAAAGTGTGTTCGAACGAAAGCGTAAATGTACTACGAGTATAGAGTACATAAAAATACAAATATTTCGTCAACAACTTATACTTGTCTATTATATTATGGTAGGATAAATGTTTTTTAATTGAATGTGAATGACACACACAACACAATATGTCAACTTTAACCTCAATTGTCAAAAAAAATAATCAATTAAACAAGAATACATTTTATATTGTCATATGGAAATTAAGTTATAAAATATTTACTCGAGTACGCTGAACGTAAATTCAAATTTCTTTCAAAGCAAAGAAGTTTTTGAAATCAAATATGACTTTTTTTATTTTAAATTTATTCTTTTGTTTCTTCGATCGATCCCAATCGTAAGAATACTTCAAAGAGAACATAATTTAAATGAATTCTACATTGATTTTTTCTTATTGCAAGCCATCCGTATCTATTTACTCATTATCATTTATTAAGAATGTACCCATTCTTGTACAACGCATGTATTTCTTTTGACTTCTGAGGCAGGATTATCAAGTTGTTTCCATAACCTGTCCGTGAAGAAAGCTGCAGCCTGCGACGACTAGTAGATCTACATTAAACCTAAATACCATGTACAATTTTACCTTATTCTAATTATTCTTAAGTAACATCTGGAACCGAGAAACGATGATTGTGAAAGAATCATTAATGTCATTTTCTTCGTAACGTTCGTAACTGACCTGTTTAGCATGTGTTCGTAATTTTCGCAGAAATATTTAAACGAGTTGAGTAAGACCACGTTCCGTATATATTTTGTAAAACATGAAACTTATTAGGGGGGAAGATGATATTGATATTTTCGACGCGCAACTTCGTTATTTGTCTCGATACACGTGGATGACGCTTGGCACACGTCACTGGGCAACGTGCCAAGTCAACGGGAGACGAGAATGTCTGCTATGTATCCTCACTCCTCAGCCCCGAGTCTGGTGTTTGCTTTCAATGTCGATAATTCTATCTCTATCATTCATATTGTTTAAAAAGAGGACAGACTCTGTATATTTTCCCATAGTACATTTCTTCACCTCTAACTGATTGTCGACGCATTGACGGATGAAGCCTAGGGCTTGATGTCCCCCGCATTTGAATCGACCCTCGCCTAATACATCAATTTAAAAGTTCGAGACGTATGCAGATATAAAATTATATGTTTATAAAATATATGATATCATTTATGTGTTATATTCTAAAGAGGGCCATTACTGTGTAGTTTAGTTAAAGGTATCTTGTACAGAATTAGAACGGCAATATTTAATACCAGTTTATGATATAGGTATATGGGCATATTTTAATAATGTACACTACGTGGTGGTATTTCAGAGAATATGGTAGAGTTTTCGTAAGAATTGTTGCAAGGTAGCTAACAATACCACAAAATTTTCGTAAACGCATCTATCTTGTATGTCTCGGCCGCAGCATTTCAATGGTCATAATGTGTTTGAATGACGGCTCAGTATTGTTGTCGCATTAACACGATCATTAGTGCCAGCCGTGGACTCGAGCTCTATTATTTACATCACAGTGCCGGAGGCCTTGGCCTTGCGAAAACCTCGAAACTAGTCGAGCACGCTATTAGAAACTGCATAGACTTTTTGTGATAAAATATTATTGATTGATATAAATCTTTTATTATCGCAAAATATAAACTATTATTATTCATCTACATCTGCTGGCAGATGGTACTTGTAAATTCAGATTTATTTCGAAACGACCTTATCGTTATTCTCGATATCTTATTTTATATTTAAAGTAGATATATGTAAAATATGATGTGTAATAATTCTCAAATCCGTGAACATTGAAATGTGAAGTAGCAATGTTTTAAATAATCGATATGTCTAGTTCCTTTGTGTTCGTATACTAATTGATGTAATACAGTGTGAAACATACTCCTCTGTAACGATAATACTGTTAAATAACATTGCTTGTCGTTCAGGTATAGAAAACCATGCGTTGCGGTGGCGGTGTCGAGTTTCTACCGCGTTTTCAAGGTTCATGATTGTAAATACTAGATGTCATGTGATTTGATAGCTTTACATGATTAAGAGTAGTGTAAAGATTATACTATAATTTGTATTTATTATATTTCATGTATATTTATATACTCTGTGTTCAACTAAGTTTTATATGTATAAGAAAAGAGGTTGAACAGTTAGAACAGATCAAACTCAATATTTAAAAATCTTTTTTTATTCGAATCTAATCAATTCTACAGGTTAATTGTACAACTTAGGAGTGAGCTAGTACTGTAAGGTTAGATCAAAGTATTGCAAACCAGAAAAAACCCCAAATTATATTATATAATACAAAAGTAAATGTTATGGAAAATCTTCATATGCTTTTTCATTTTGTAATCGCTGTATATCATGTTATTGAGTTATTTCAGTATATAAATTTAGAAAAGTTTTAAACTGTATAGTTGCTGAAATTTTTAAAGTCACGTCGTACCCAAAGCTTGTTTATATTTTTGTGTAAAACGATGCCTCATTTAAATATTCTAGGTTTATTAAAGTAAGCACTCAACATCTTATGTTATCGTTTTAATTAATACGCAGGACCAGTCAAAGCTCATAATGAATTGCGAATGCATTCGCATGGCATGCCATGAGGCGCGGAAATACATTTACTATGCAACTATAAGCTAATAACGAGAACTGCGAACTCAAATTATGTATTCTTATAGGAAAAAGACAACTCCATAATAATAGCATATTGTGATTACAAGATACCTATTATGTGATGCAAATGAAGTTTAAGTATGTTATTTAAGAACGTATCACTATAATTAAAGCCACTCAGCTAATCATCCTTTAGTATCCTATTGTTTACAAATGTCAACGAGTTTGTAGTTTAGTCAAATTTCATCGATTTCTATGTAGGTAGCGTATGTATGAGTCTAATAGATTAGTAAACACAATTACTACTGTCAATATATACTATTTCACAATGTTAATTGATTCTATTTTTAGAAATTAGAGAAATATAACGTGCTTGTAGGGTTGGTAATTTAAATTTGTGACATACATTACAAATTGATATTGGTCGTTATGGGTCAGGAAGATATATATTTATTAGTAAGGCTGTTAACGATTTCTTCGTAATTGTAATACAATTCACTTTGTCTTTATCGTAAATAAGTTACATATTTTACGATTCCGTGTAATGGTAACTTAGTCATAAGAATATTTTACATGTTCATGTAATGATTCACTAACGGCTTGCACTGTACGTAAGTATAACTATCACTTTTGTCCCCAACGATTCAAGAAAATGTTGCAAAAACTTAAAAGTATAGAATTGAAATCAATAATTCTGTAAATATTAATTATTAATTTTTTTTAGTGATTTTGTGAAACGAAAACGCCTGCAAGAAATTCAAATGCAATTATTACAAGAGTCGGTTGTGCTGAAATAAATGCGAGGGTTTACGAAGCCAACTGTTATTTGCTTCGAAACAATAAGTGATGTAGTTTGCCGTGTCACCCCACCAGTGTGAGCGGCCAGACATGTGGGAAAGCGTGCACATGCGCCAAGAATTCCCGACGAGTCTGCAATACCCAACATTACAAAGGTACTGATCATATACAACGGGATTTTGGCTACGTATCTGCGTATCCCACGACATGGACAAATGCTTAAAGCCCAGTTATAAATTGGTTTGTCTAGTGTTTTGTAGCGCTGTTATAGAGGTAAGATAACAGGGATATATTTAAAAATAATATTCGTGAAAATAATAAAAGTTTAGTTTTAATCTTAACTTATATATTTTTAGAAAAAATATTACTCTATGCAGCTATGTTTTTAATTAATCATAGATTTTGTAATTGTTTTAAAATATAGCGCCTATTTTTATGAAGGAGCAGATTTTCATAACGAATTATGTACAATATTTATAGGAGCAACTAAAATCTTTATTATATTTATACCATACGTAGTTGTAGAAACGTGCTCTTGAAATATTAAAATTATTCAAAAATTAATTTAGAATTATTTTTTATTCCTATATAATCGCTTAACTATTTTTTTTCTTTGTCTATTAGCGGAGCTCATATCATCTTCATCTGCCTAGTATGTTTGTTCTTGCTAATTTCTTAAACACCTGGACCGATTTTAATGAATATTTTATTATCGAAAAAGGGGTACATAAATATATTTAATATTTACGTGGGTGAAACTGCGAGATATCGCATCGCTAGTCCTATATTAATAATCTTGATAAAAGTTATTTAAACTTTTTGTGTGGCCATCGAGTTGATTTATTAAGTACGTTTGAACCTGTAGCCTTTCCTTAAGATGCCCTCAAAGTGATCTTGATAAGTTCATTTTTACGCTAGACATCCTAGTAGTATAACAATTTCAAAAACTGCATCTAATATATGTTTTTTGTCCCCTAATTGATTTTTTTATGGTACATCATTAAAAATTATATACAACCCTAAATTTTCTGCTAGTAAATAATAATAACAATGAAATTTATTTAGGAATGCGTCAAGTAATCCTTAATATATGTATATAAGTACTATTTAAAAACTGTAAGGATTAAACAAGGAATTATTAACAAGTTTTTTTCATTTCATATTTCACCATAGTAAATAAAATCTTATACATTCTTGAGAATGTAAATTCAGTAAAAGTCAGCTAGTCAAGTTTTTTATTTATACAGTGTTTAAAGATTTTTTTTCATACAGTTGAATTTGTACGGTCGTTTTCAGCAATAAATTCTTGACAAGAGGGTGGTGGGTTTGATAAATATGCACAAAGGTCTCCGATAAAATTGTCAGTTCTATCATACTCGTTACCATTTATCAAAATGTATGGCACATATTCAAAATTGACTTTTTTACTTTCCTCTCCATAGTACTTAAGGAGTTCGATGCCTTTATCATTTTTAGCACAAGCTTTTATTGGAGTTGCATCAATCCCCATGATGGAGCCGCACTAAATAAAATATAATTGTATTAATTAATGGATCGATATAATGAATTTTGTCTATTGTATTTTGAATTAAAAAGACCTACGAGTATTTTTGTTTATAGTAACATAAAACTAGGGTTTGTTTGGTTCATAGAACGCGCTAATTTCAAGAACCAGCAGAACAAAATTAAAAATTCTATAACTGTTGTTTATTGGTTTAATGAGGGAACCCTTATTAATATTATATAGGCTATATAAAATCATACTGCTACCAATAGATGCGCAATAACATATGTCTATCTCTTAAGGTTCCCTTATTATAACCCTTGCAGTGGTTTAATTTTTTTGACGTAAATGAAAATAAAAGAGTTTTACGTGTCAAGTAGTAGTAAGTTAAATAAAATATCATTAGTACCTTATCAGCTGCTTTATCATCGGATCCTCTACCTTCTTGCGATATATCCATCATACATGCATTAAAAAGTAAAGCTTTTGTATTATTCGTAACAATTTCCAAAGCACAGGCATGTAGCTCATTTCCATAACATTCTCTAGGACCGTGTTGACATTCGAATTCTATTTTACCATCATGTTCTTTGGTCTAAAAATTATAAAAAATAATTGTTTTCGAGTGAAGAGTTTCCGATATAAGATCGGGTTTATAAATTGATAAATTTAAATAATTAAGGCTCACCTCAGCATTTCCGTAAGGATATGTTTTAATTTCCAAATAATCATTTAACTTTTCAATTGCATCTTTCAAATCGATACTTCCAAACTGCCTGGAGCCAGGACAATGACATTCGTAAAATAACTTTATATTAACTTTACTAACTTCTTTTAACGTCAGCTATAAATAAATCTTACTGTTAAATACATAACAATTATACCAATTATCAATATTATCCGCTGTTTACCTTGTGTTGTGTCAAATCAGAGTCGAGATCATTAGAACTTACTTCATCATGCTCTGACAGAGAGTTTGACAACACGTCTGTATAAAATAAAGATTTATATAAAATAAAATATATCCTAATATACTATATAATACGTAACTATGAAAAAATAACATTAAAATATCACCTGAGATCCCGTTAACCACGGACATATAAAGTAAACACATGTAAATAACTAACTTCTTCATGGTAGCTCTTGTTCGAATACTTACTGGAAGATGGAACGATAGTATGTCAGTAATAAAATTATTTTATCTTATATAAGGTCAATAGTCGTAACTTATGTCCCTTGCTAAGACTGTGAAGTGATTTTAATGAATGTGTTCTGCATGATATTCTATTTTACATTTAATTTTTATAGGCGTTGCTTAAATTCTGTAATTGTCAGAGCTACAACAGTTTAAAATTTTTTTTAAGCTTTCGTTAAAAAATATTTATTTAAACTAATAATTCATTTAGTATTATAATTTAAAACTAAACTAGCTTTTGCTAGCGGATTCGCTCGCGACATTTCGATTTTTACAGCTTGGGTAACATTATTCGACTTTTAGTAAGGATCCCTAACACTAAAATTCTCAAATCGGACTAGCGGTTCTTGAGATTACCGCGTTCAAACATTATAATAACAACAAACTCTTCAACATTATAATATTAATAAAATTAGTATAAACAATCACGAAAAATTTGCTGACGCCGGCTATAAAACTTATTTTCGGTACGATAGTAACAACAAAAGATATACAGTTCATAAGAGAGGTCTTAGTATTTCCATTTAATTTTTCTTTATTGTCTTTAACAGAGATCCCAAAAAGTTTGTATACAAGAAACGTATAATATTTGTTATTATTGATATTACAAAATTGCATAAATACAAATTGTTAAAACATAAATTAATCATAAAATGCTTACACACTAAGAATTGAGAAAAGCAAAGTTATTGTGAATGTATTATTTTTATTTTAGTAAGACAATCTATACACGATGACAGGGAGGTGGTGGTTTCGAAAGATATGTACAAAGGTCTCTGACAAAATGTGGACTTCTCTTATACTCCTTGCCATTTATCAAAACATATGGTACGTACGAAAAATTAATCTTTTGGCTTTCCTCCCCATAGTATTTATGAAGTTCGGTGCCGTTATTCCCTTTAGCGCAAGCTTTTATTGGAGATGAATCAATTCCTAATATGGAGCCACACTGGAATAAAAATACTTGTTTTGTAATTTGACCAAATAAATCTTAATCATTACAAAAGTATGTAATTTTTTTTTTGTTGTACTGGGTATCTTTAGGATTTTTGAATATTTTCAAGGATCCAAATTACGAATACGGCCATGAAACCACTGAATATACTCTTATTTTTATGATTTTCACATATCTATTTTAAACAGCTATTGGTTTGTTAGTAATAAAATGTATTTCCCCAGTCACGATTAGGCTTCTGTGCAACTTTTACGTTTTACGAAAATTTAACATATTTCGATATTTTCCTCTTTATTTACTTCAATTAATCATAATTTTACAAAAAATCTGACACTATAAACATATGTATTATTTTGTCTTGTTTTCCGATTTTTGTCATGTATTACGAAAATACCTATAAAAAATAACGAGAGTACTTCTTACAAGAACATTGATTGTTTAATTAATTGTGAACATAAATATAACCAAAATCAATCTTATTTTTCGAGCAACAAAACCACTGTTGACCAGTGTTATACTTTGCAATACAATTAATTTGTTAAAAGTATCTAGAAATATTAAGATAAATAAATTATCAAATTAGTAACCTTATCAGCTGCCGTATCGTCCGAGCCTTTCGCTTCTTGTGATTTTCTCATCATACAAGAATTAAATAGCAACGCCTTTGTATAATTTGCAATAATATCTAAAGCACAAGCATGTAGTTCATTGCCATAACATTCTTTAGTTCCGTGTTGACAGTTGAATTGTATTTTACCATTATGTTCATAGGTCTACAAAATTATGAATAAAAATGAATAAATCAAGTGAAAAGTTTTCGGTGAGTACAAGTATAAGTGTAAATTTAGAAATTATAACCTCGGCATTTCCGTATGGATACGTTTTAATTTCCAGAAAATTATTTAACTTGTCTATAGCGTTCTTCAAATGGATACTTCCGAATTGTCTGGAGGCAGGGCAATGACATTCGTAAAATAACTTAATTTTCACTCTACTCTCATCTGTTAACGTGAGCTAAAATAATCACATAAAACTCACTGTTTAAACACAAAACAATTATTAATAATACACACTCATTACCTTGTCTTGTATTAGATCGGGATCAACAGATTTGGTTTCATTGTTGTCTAATAAATTGTTTGATGATATGTCTGTTAAAATTAAACTTTTGAGAAAATCCAATATGAATTGATATCGCATTAAATACTTAATTAACCTTAGATATGTGTAATTTTTAAATAATTACCTAAAATCCCGTTAACCACTGATATATAAATTAAACACAACGTGTAAATGGCACGCATCTTCGTGGTTGTTGTTGTTTGAATACTTATTGGAAAGTGGCGATAAAAAGTAAATATTTTTTATAAATTATATTATAATAAGGTCAATTGTCGTAGCTAACTAGCTTATGAGTCATTTTAATTACAATATTTTTTTTGCAGTCCTTAAGTGTGGAGCTGAGATTCACTTGGTGGTAGGTGACACCTAAACCTAATAAAATCGTTAATTATCCAATCATTTCGAGAAATTCCAAAATATAAACGTCCAGCATCATCGGAACCATATAATATGCTGTTACTACCATTGAAAAGGTTAAAGTGAGATTATCCAGTTTTAGTGCCAACCTTAAAAAATACACGTCTGCTATTACGAATTTCTTTAGCACATTTTGAGAGAAATAATTGAATTATGGTTTTTTGTAAGTTTAACCGTTTACCAGCGCACACATTGTAAGTTCTCAGTAGGAATCTATTTTCCCCATTTTTGCTATCTGTCAACATTGATGCTACGCTCCCAATCATCGTAGTGCGATGCTGTATAACCTTCCTTGATAACTGGATTATTTATTCAATTTGCATGAGCACATCTTGAGATTAGCGTCTTCAACCAACCAAATAAATAAACTCTACAGCTGTATTATATTAAAGTAGAAGATATATGTATGTCTATAAAATCTTTAGTAAATTCTTACATTATTAGTTCGAGGAAAATTTAAGACGATTATTGTGTATACTTCTTACAACTCTTAAGGAAAAGTATGTATCATATGTTAAAGGTATTTGCTAAAATATTAATAAAAAAATAAAACAAAATGGAAGTACTCGTATGGAAACTTTCATATTTAAGTGTAAATATTGATGTGGAAAGAATCGTTTAAAAATAATGGTAATGTTGTGTTAATGAAACTAAACACACAAGTATGAATGTCAAAATAATAGCTGTATAAATGAATTAACTCATAGGTGAGATCTTCTAATAACCAAATAGTCATGTGAGGGGAAAATGTTTTACTTTTAGCAGCCAATGAAAACAGAGAATTTTGAACAAGACATGTTTGATGTATATTTCATTTATTTCCGAAATAATGTTACAAAAATAAGTTTATACAAATTTTTCATACAAACGTTTTTGCATAATTGATAAAACTATCATAAAACACTTAAATATTTTTAATCGAGAAAAACCAAGTTATTTAGAGACAATTTAGAAAAAATTAATTATGTCTTTGAATTAGTTTCAATTTCCATACTTTCGCTTTGAGTAAGATACTCTAAACTTTGTGACAAATAGATGGTGGGTTCGAAAAGAACCCGCAAAGATCCTCGAAGAAATGCCTAGTTCTTTTATACAACTTGCCATTTATAAAAATATACGGCACATATCGATAATTAATCTTCCTGCTTTCCTCCCCGTAGTATTTAAGAAGTTCAGAGCCTTTTTTGTCTTTAGCACAATCTTTTATCGCAGTTGAATTAATCGACATGCTGTTGCCACACTGGAATAAGAAGATTTTTTCTTTAGTCACCTTCTGATAAGTAGATAGACCAAACACATTCTTTAAAGTATATTTTGCAACAATTTATACCTAATAAGGCAAACGAACATACTTCTAAGAACTTAGCCATATTATATAAACTATATTAATACTAAAATCAATTAATAATCGAATTAGTTACCTCATCAGCTGCATTATCATCTGATCCTTCAGCTTCTTGCAAGTCGTTCATCAAACAGGCATTGAAGAGTAATGCTCTTGTAGTATTTCCAATAATATCTAGAGCACATGCATGTAATTTATTTCCATAGCATTCTTCAGGCCCGTGTTGACATCTGAATTTTATCTCACCGTTTTCTTCGATGGTCTGAAAATGTATAACAGAAATTATTAATAAATTTCGTGTTTAAACTATGTAATGATATCGTGATGTTGCATATTAATTCTTACCGTACGTGCTAGTCCGTATGGATATGTTTTAATTACCAAATAATCACTTAATTTTTCAATCGCGTCCATTAAATCATCACTTAAAAACTCTCTGGAGCCGGGACAGTGAGATTCGTAATATACCGATACATCTACTTTACTAGGTGTGACTTGATCTAGGATTTAAAAAATCTCATTAATTAAACAGGAAACAGCAATAAATCAATTATATATATTATATATAAATGATTTATATTTATATTTATATACTACAAAATCTATAAAAAATTAAATACCTGATGCCACATTAGTCACTGATATATATATTAAAAACACGGTGTAAATGAAAAGTGTCTTCATGATAGCTTATGTTTCTCTATTTTCTGGAAATTATCATTAAAAATTAGCATTATAAATATTTCCTCACATAGTTGCCTTAAGATTGGATTCCATTTAATTAGTACCCAACGTAATATGATCTAATTTGGTATTTGTACGCTTAAGGAAAATTCCAACAATCAACTAGCTGTAACCCGCGGTTCCGGTCGCACCATTTCTCTACATTTGCTTTGTAACCTCAATTTAACTCCGTTTTCAAACTTCTTATATAATAATTTTAATTAATCATTACAAATAATGTGTCTGCTTAGCAGCAAATCCGACTACATAATGAAGAAATAATAAGTAAGAATCTTCATATAAAATTCATCCCCCACCAATTTCACTCCCTTAAACATTTTTGCATAAAGGAATATTCAGTACTCCTCTCTATTCAAAACCTTTTCCATCTCTGTAATAAAATCATCGAAATCGATACAGAGATTTAAGCCGGAACACGTAACAAACAACTCATTGTGATTACAATGTATCATATAATTCTAATATCTCTTATAATTTGATAAACTTACCTAAAAAACTGTCAACGATGTTTATGTTATACAAATATTTAGAAAAACTGGTGAATTTTGCTAATACCGATAGTTAAAATTATAATTTCAGTGAACGTAAGATAACACTAAAAATTTTGCTGACGTCACACGATGTTATATATATATATACAATTAGGTGTGGACGACAAAATAATCGATGTATTAATGAATAAAATTCGCAGCTGGGGCCTTAATATAACGTGGGATTAGTCGTCTTTGAGCCATTTTATTTATATTTTTTCCTTGAATGAACATCTCAGTTTGTACTAGACTTGTTTACGTTGTGGTTTTTTCCTGATGTACCGAAATTGGGTAGGTAATCATTACAAATAAATAGGGTGTTTTAAAAGGA
>JAOSYY010000003.1:4201760-4229125 GCA_025727935.1 Hebomoia glaucippe
TTTACGTTGTGGTTTTTTCCTGATGTACCGAAATTGGGTAGGTAATCATTACAAATAAATAGGGTGTTTTAAAAGGAAAGAGAGAAAAAGACTTAATTAGCATGTAATATCATCTGAGTGAAATGTACCTAAACTAACCAATTTTCTTTGTAGAGCCTTACTACTCGTGTGGGATGTGAATTTTTAAATAAAAAAAGTATTCATTATGGGAAATGTTACAAAATAGCCTATAAACAAAATAAAAGTATTTTAGTATCTTCTATTTTAGTTTATATGAATTTAGAATGGCTTCGAAAGGAAACCTTAGAATTTTGTTATTTTTTTAATATTATTATTAAAAAATATAATAAAATATTATAACCATTAATTCAATAGAAAGAAAAATATACCTAAAAAAATAATATACATTTCATTGAATGGGTAATATATATTTCGATAATTCTTTACAACTGGTTACATTCTATTTCACGAAAATGAACGTTTTACACTCAAATAAACTTAATTAGTAATATTCAATGTGATAACAGGCTGATGGAGGATCCGAGAAATATGCACAAACATCTTGCATAAAGTCACCGCTGACTCCTTCATATCTAGCGGCATTTATCATAACATATGGCACACTATGGATATCCGCCTTTTTGCTTTCCTGCCCATAATACATAAGAAGTTCAGTGCCCATTTCTCCCTTTGCACAAGCTTTTATCGGCCTTGAATCGATTCCCATATAGTAGCCGCACTGAAATTAACACAGATCTATTATATCATCTTAGTTTTGAATCTCTTTCGTTAAAAGTTATAGTATAACGAAGAAAACATCCTAAACTGTATTTATTTATTACAAATATACAACACCATAGACTAATAATAAATATTACACAAATACAACAAAAATATTCTTAAATCTATGGAAACAAACGTGTATATAAAATTATATTTATATTAAACAAAAAGCTTTTGGTGCTCTAACTAAGCAATTGTTGGCTTAAAGATTTATATTATTTATAATATTTAATAACCGTTTATTGGGTCCGCTAGTTTTATATAAGAATTTTACCTTGTCAGCCGCTCTATCATCTGAGCCTTTAGCATCTTGGAATCTTTCCATCATACAGGA
Organism: Hebomoia glaucippe; assembly: GCA_025727935.1. Lineage (NCBI taxonomy): Eukaryota > Metazoa > Arthropoda > Insecta > Lepidoptera > Pieridae > Hebomoia > Hebomoia glaucippe. Next base: position 4,202,878 of record JAOSYY010000003.1, read on the forward strand.
ATTATATAGCAAAGCCGTAGTGTAGTTGTTAATAGTATTTAAAGCACAGGCATGTAGTTTATTTCCATAACATTCTTTAGATCCATGTTGACATTCAAATTCTATTTCACCATCACTATATAAATAAGTCTGTGAAATTTATCTTCTATTATATAAAATTATCACGTCACAGTTTAGGCGACCATATTTTTAGGATTGCTTGACAGATTTTTAATGCAAATTTTATACGTATAGATAGGTCTGAGATTAGCTTATCTATTTTTATACCCCTAAATGAAAGTACGCAAATGGTTCGCGCCATTCTACTTTGTTTTTTAGACCAATTTTTCATCATGTAATATTAAAATTACAAACAACCCTAAATTAGACTTTTACCATCAACCCCTTATTTTTAATCGCTATAAATTTATATGGCAAAGCAAGTATTGGCGGGTCAGCTATAATTTATAAAAAACGTTTTTACTCGAACATAATATTTTGTATAATAACTTAAGAACATATATTTTAATAACGTTTTATATGACATTTTATGCTTACCTTTGCATTCCCGTATGGATATGTTTCAATATTAAGATATTTGTGTAACTTTTCAACAGTTCTCTTGAAATGGTCACTTACAAACTTTCTACTGTATGGACAGTGGCATTCGTAATAAAATTTTATATTTAATTTACTATTCTCAGTAATTGAAACCTGGAATACAAAAAAATGTTAAACACTTGTGTAAATCTCACAGTAGTTTATCTGAAGTAATATATACCTTCTCCATTGACATATACGCATCGTCATCAACAACACTAAGTTCACTGTTTTGTATTCGATATTTGTATGATGCAGCTGTAAAAATAAATTATTTCTATAGTTTGATTGCGAAAAAATTACTGGGCCAAATTAATAGAATATAGTATGTTACCTGAATATGCATTACTTATTGTTACATAAAATAATATAGGATGAATTACGGATGGCTTCATGTTAACTATCTGTTGGATGGAATCGGAAACTGAATTCTATGTTATAGAGAAGCTACTAATAAAGCATATTTTATCACCAGTCATTAGACGTATCTGATTGTAATCTATCTAGTAAGATATGACTAATGACCTTTTCAAATTCGCGTTATGGGTTGAATTCGTGTTATTCTTTCTACCAAAGAACATCTATATATAAGTCTTGTTTCTGCTTGTAGTTAAGATCCTCCTAAATGGCACGACCGAGTATGATGAAGTTTTTTTATGTGTTCGAGTCGATTCAAGATTGTTAGGAATTTATTCTGGAATCCGGAATACTGTACTGCTGTTGCAGTGTTGGATATGCTTAAAAAAGGAATGTTTGTATTTAAGACCTGTATGTGGGAGTTAATTATTCGTAGTATTTGTATAAGAATCACTGAGTTCAAGTCTAGGTATGTAGGCTTATGATCTGGGTGAAGTTATTGAAAATATATAACCAGCATAATGACAACTTGTTTTACACGTCACTCATTCAGAAATTTCTTGTCAAGAAATTTCTGATCTACAAATATAAATATTATATGTGTCTTCAGGAATTAAATAAATGTGTATATATATTATAAATTTAAAAGTTTTATGGATACAGGTTATTCAGTGACACACAAAGAGCTGACTCAATTTGGACGAAATTTGATACGGATTGCTTATTATTTATAAGCTAGAATAGTATACACCATTTTAGAATGCAATGCAAACATTCTGTAGTGTGCAGTTTACACCTAGTTGTTATTAAGTTTTTTCTGTCTCTTGTAGCTTCTAATTGTTAAAGGTTCAAAAGAAACACATCTAATCGATATATTTACTTGAAATATTCACAATTCTCAATTTTTTGTATAGATATTAGAATAAATTGCCACACTCTGGTGGAGGATTAGAAAAAGCTGCACAAACGTCTTTCATGAAATTTTTTCCATCATTTTTGACACCATTAATAAGTACGTGTGGAACGTGTTTGAAATTGGCTATTTTGCTTTTTGCTCCGTGGTATTTTAGCAATTCACTTCCTCTACTACTCTTTGCACATTGTATTATTGGATTTGAATCAATCGACATTGATTTTCCACACTGTAAAAAGTAAAATCCGGTTGTAATTGGGATCTTCAAAGAAAATTACAAAAATAAAAATATGAAAATCCATACTGTTTCTGCTGCAGTATCATCTGAACCTCTATTGCTATGAGAATATTCCATCATACAAGTGTTATAAATTAAGGCTGTTGTTTTGTTTTGTATTACATCTAGGGCACACGCATGTAACTTATTACCATAACATTCTTCTGGTCCGTGTTGGCAAATAAAGTCGATTTGGCCATCTTTTTCAATTGTCTAAAATTCAAACAAGTTATGTGACTCATAATAATATAATAAGTGTCAAAACCTGACGAAAATTTGTGTAATTACCCAGTTGTACTGCAAAGTAGGACATCTAATTATGCGGCCTTTAATGACACAAATTGTGCGAAATTGTCTCCTAGTTTAGTGAAAGTTATAAAAAATCTTACTATAAAATCAATACTTACATCGGCGTTGCCATATGGATATGTACAAATATTAAGATATTGGCTTAATTTTTCCACGACAGGTCGAAATTGTTCCACATCAAAAGTTCTACAGTGTGGACAAAACACTTCGTAATATAATTGTATTTCAACTTTTTCTCGAGATTTGTACTGAAAAAAAAATCCAATATTTTATCTGTTAAATATAGAGGTGCTATAAGTAAGTTTTTATAAGCTACAAGAATCTTTTTTATAATTTGTTTAGCTATCAAGTTTTCACAAGTTTATTTAATATCTATTAATATAAATCTAATTAATTCAACATTAAAGAAATATAATGAGTGGTTATAATAATGTCTTCTTAGCAAAAATACAAATACTTTTACGAGGTTCTTAATAGAATTATTATTTTAAAGTCAAGATAATCGTAGGTATGTACGTATGTCCATTTGATTATTTATCTAGATTACCGTTAAACCATGTTCTCAAAGTGTTTAGTTCGGTGGTTAACATTGCGGTTATTGTTATCTTATAATAACAGTTCGCTGATTGTATTAATAACAAAATAATTAGATTCGAATTTAAGCTCAAAAAATAACGAATGTGTTAACCGTTATAATGTAGATATTTCAGTTCGTAGTATTGCAAACAATTATTGCACAGAATCGGTGTAAGTTTTCGTAATGACTGCAAGCGGTCCTACCTGATCGAATATGTCTCTCCAATCTATATTTCGAATAAAATAATTTTTATAATAATTATTTGGCAAATATCCGCCTGAAAATAAGAATGAAGTTAGTTCGTTCTATTTTAAATTATACAATAAATAAATATGTTTTATCATACCCATATAATCTGATTTTGTAAGCACAAAACATAGTAAAATAACGTAATAGATAGAGAAAACCATCACGTTTTAATATAAAAACCGCTATCGAAGATAATCAACATTAAAATGTGTAATAAAAAATAAAAAGTATTTATATAAAAAGTTATGTTATGATTTTATAAATATGCACATTAAACATACTTCATCAATTCTTGTGATACCAGCAACATAGTGAACCTGTGTCGAATTCTTTAATGTAAATATTTCCATTACATCGATTTGTTAGAGATAACAAATTGAAATGTAATAAAAATAACGAAAGTATGTATATTGAATGTTTCGTTACATGGTCTACGAGTTTTCCAAAAAAGTACATACATTTTCCGCCTCTAAGTGCAGAGTAAACCACTTAAAAGCCTGGTCGGAAGGTAGCTGAAAGGATGTTCAGGTATGAACGGAATTCCGATGATTATACTCGACTACTTGTGTCGACTACACCATTGTTCTACGCCCGCCAAGCACCGCCGGAGTATGAATAGGTCTTGTTACAAGGATTAACAGGGCTCCGCTAGACGTTTGAACCTCGACCGTGTAACTTGGTAAAGCAGAGCCCTTTCAAACACAGTTTAATAAAATTACAACTAAAATCCCTTTAGTAATTAAGCTCTCGGGTATTTCCTGTTCTAGATTGAGCTCGCGTGTTTTTTATTTAATGAACGTTCTTCGTTATAAGCTTTTAATTCTCACGAAGAGGAAATTGCGAATAACAAATATAAAATTCACTTATGTAATGCTTCTTACAGAGGTATTTGTAAAGTATTAGGATGGTAAAAAACTAGATGAATTTTAACAAGTCTTGGTTTAAAAATATTAGTAGGTATTAGCAGGCACAATCCATTTACTTATCATAAATATTATAACATCATTTTCTCTTGAAAATATTCTAGCTTTTCTCGACATGTAAGTGCAATTATCTATGAAACCCGAAGGATCTATGAAAACCTAAACATTATTACGAGAGCATATCTGAAAAATTCAATTTTAGACGTGATCTATCACGGAGTCGATCATACCTATCCAATAAGTGAATTCAGTTGGTACTTTCTACTATGCAATCACTTTATTTCTACTCTATCAGTACGATAGCAAAGATTTTTGGATACTACTCATTTAAAAATATACTTTTAATTGGATAGATAATTAAGTTTTAGTGTTTCAATAATATTTTTGCTTAGATTTTCCTTTCAAATCCAATAATAATGGCACATACATTACGAAGGAAATATATACTAACATTTAAAAGCCTTTTACTAAATGTGTGATACTCGTGGAAAATTTTAGTTCGCGAAATAAAGAGCGACATGAGAGCAGCTTTGAACAATACGAGAATCATGGTTCAAATCCGTTGCATTACTCATTCCGTTTTAAAAGCCTATTATTCCCCATTTTATTTAAAACCCTTGTGCTTATCTTTTATATTTTTCTTAATAGAAAACATTAAATAATAGAAACCTAAAATTGCAGATCCTTTAGTTAATATTTTCAGGAAACTTCTAAACATAAGCCTAACGCGGTAACTAATTTTTGTAACAGGTGAAAGTTCACACGTTATACAGTATACATATAATATAAACTGCCCTGAAAGGACAGCGACCCCATTTTGTTTCCATAATCAATCTACACACTAAATGTCTACCTACTGGTGTAAAATCCCGAATATTTTTATTTATGTTGTTTGAGATTACATTACTTATTACTATATTGGTAATTAACTTGAATCAATACATGTTTTGAAATAACAAAATTGTCGTTCATAGTAGGTATTATGAAATCGTTCGATAGGCACCTTTCACCTACCATTAGTTTATCATAGGTCGTCACTTAATGACGCAATATTGATTTATTTAATGATTACTTGCTTTGAATTCCGAATGCTTAACATATTTTCATTTATATGCTATAGTTTTATACTAGAAATTAAATTCTGGTGCAGGATTTTTATTTAAAATCAGCGGTTCATCGGTTTCAGCACTTCATATATACATACCGCAACAAATCGATGTACAGTTAGACAATATTCTTGTAAATTGTGCTATTAGAAATTTATATAGAATCCTAGACCTTTTAAAAAAATCATTACACAATAGAAACACATGTACAAGAATTTAATCTTTAATGAAGATTTATTTATACATATAAGTACAGATATAAATGTTTATAATAGTGTAATCATTGAATTTATTAGAGATTTTAAAACAAAATGCGCACCAGGCATCTGAGTAATGAGATTTAATTTCAATTAGAGCTCGGAATCAACTCGGGATCTGAAGCGTCCTTAATGGCATGATTTACATCCAATTTTATTTACGTAAAATAAACAGATAATGAAAGAGAATAATAAAAACTCCCATTAATCAATTACTTCAAATTTTCATTGTTTATGAGACTAGATTTTGTAGAAGTATTTACCTATGTAATTCAATATTTAAAACGTATTAAATATTTTAGTGGAACTCTATAAATCTATACTAATATTATTTATAAAGCTGAAGAGTTTGTTTTTTTGTTTTTTTGAACGTACTAACCTCAGGAACCAGCGGTCCTAATTGAAAAAATCATTCAGTGTTGGATAGTACATGTATCGAGGAAGGCTATATAATAATATATAAAATAAGGTTCCTTACTAAAGGTTCAATAATGCAACCGAAGTTGTAAAAATCGAAAAGAACGCGAACGAAACCGCTGGCAGAAGCTAGTTTTGTATAAAGTGTTAGATATCAGTAATTTGTAAAAAAAAGTTGTTTTTGCGGACAATGACTGGTCATCGGGTATAAGGATATAGTCAGTAAAATAGAGATAATACACACACCTAAATAAGGAAAATGATTATTAGAATATACTTGTAAATATTTGTCTTATGTATGTGTATCAAAATCAAAGTCACTGTACCACTAATAAGGAAATATTTAAAGTGGAATAATTATTTTATTTACAATAGAAAAAACGCTTTGTTCTTGTATAAAGTCATTTCGTCACAAAATGAGACTTACCTCTGTATCCAAAAAATACAAGTACTATCTTTCTTTTCGATCACTAAAGTACCATAATTCACTCTGTAACATATATATGACAACAATCATTTTACACTATCTGTGAAAGATTAAAGCCTTTTTTAAAAACTTATCTCGGCAATTGTCTAGACTCCAGACGAAGCAAGCATTTATTTATTCGACGAATCATATCAAGAGGAATGAATAAAACATTTGAATGTAGCGACGTTTCCAGCTGTGATCTACCACTTGTAAAAGGTTGTATCAAGTGGTAGATATCCATAAAGTGAGGTAAGTTGATGAAGTCGGCTGGGTGTAGTATGTACGAGTTTCGGAGACAATGTAGGAGCTGAATTTTTCATGAGTCATCAAAGGCCCGGGTTACCGTCCGGAGATAGGCTGTCAAATATTGTTTCTGCATTACGAGTCTGTTTTTAACCTCATGTTATATAGTATGTATAGTAATTAAGTATAAGGTAGAACAAAGTTTAAAGTCTTGATTCTCATTGGACCCAACAAGTTCGTATTTAATTCTCTACAATTATTTTATTCTAGCGATTTCTGAAGATTTAACGTGTGGCAGACACCAAAATTTTATCCATCAAAATTCACATGTATGTAGACTTTCTTATTTGAACATGTCTCAATATGCAAAAGTGTTTTAGATTTACGAATTCATAAATAAAATAATTAATATTAAATTATTAATTAATGGTGAAATATAGCTTAAGCTTCACATGCATCAAATGAGTCTTCTATTTTTCTATAGATAACTGCCATAAATACCTTCAACAGGCTTTTGAAGAAGTTATATATTAAGCTAGAAAATATAGGTACCTAAAGTTTAATAAGCCGATCCAAAATAGTTTACCTCAGCAAAAAGCTGTAGTTTTTAAATCTTAACTTCCATAATTATGAACCTAGCCAAGATATTCTATAGGCGCTATTTTTTTTCTTTGTTGAATCAGATTATTACAGCGGCAATATCTGAACGGTCTATAAAACACAATTTTAAAAATACTTTTGAGTTATTTACTATGATTTTTCTTTCCATCAAAATATATAAAATATAATATATAATATATAATGTATGTATATACTAATCATTATTCGCGGTTCACACGATATGGAAATTCCAAACCCTTGTGCACACATTGAAAGTTCAACACACACATACATTCCATAAATTCTTTCACACACACGCAATGTCAATAATCTTATTATATATCTATTTAATATTTTATTGTCTTATATATAATCATATATTTTAAAGCAAGACTCGTGTTAATCAACCATAAACGTGAGTTTTGTTGTACATAGTAAGTTCAAATATTGCAGATTGACCATAACAATCGTTGATATATTTTTAATTAAAAAAAGGCGTTGGTTTTTATTTTTATTTGAAAGTCATATGTATGGTAATCTAATTGATTAAGAACATAAATCGAATAATGACAAATCATTACGTAAATAACTTCGATCATTATATATACTAAGCAATTCCTGTCGATCATGGACCTCCAAGATCATTAGATCTATAAGACGCGTTGCCAACGATAAGACCTTAGCCATATTATCGGTATTTAGCATTTTTAGGTCATTCTGCTACCAGCCTTTCTGATTTTTATTTCGAGTATTCATAAATTCAAAAGTATATAATATTTCCATATCACAATGTTAGTTACATTTCCCTCCGAAGCGGCTTTACCGATTTTTACCAAATTTTTATATGCGTATTCAGTAGGTCTGAGAATCGGCTACTATTTTTCATACCCCTAAGTGATAAGGGTTGTTCACCCTTAAAATTTTCTTTTTAATTATTAGACGAAATTTTTTGTTTTTATTTTTTTTATGATACAGCGTATAGAAATACATACAACCCCAAATTTTCACCGGCAAATTTTATATATTTATGTGGCAAAACGACGTTTGCTGGGTCGGCTAGTTTCGATATAAATATATATGATCATTCTCTTCATCTTCGTTCATTATGCTTTATTATTTATTAAGTATGTTAAAAGTTACAAGACTATTTTATTGTTATAAGACATTTGATTTTGTCTCAGTGGAAAATAGCAACTTCAAGCACTTCACTTGACTGACGTTTTATTATTGACATAAAAAATGTTCTTCACAAGTTGTGTGTGATACCGCGCGCCTCCACTCCCTCGGGAGATTTCCTCTTCTACGTGCGAAATTATATTTTTTTCTCATATCCCACGTCAATTTCCCCTTACAGCATTATTATTTTCGAGTAAAAATTATCCTCGAGCAGGTAAAAACAATATGTTGCTCGTTCGATCATGTTTTTATTTGTAAGTTTTTCCTTCTTCATTGCTAGTATTATTTCATTTAAATGATAGTAAATTCACAAAATATTAAAATAAGGTCTTGATACTTATTGTGGAGTATAATGTAATTATTATTAATATATAAATATTTGTATAGTGCTCTACGTTGTATTGCAAAAATATAAGAAGTTATTGAACCCTTCCGAAGTTCAATAGAACCCCGTTCGGTCGACTACCCCTGCATCTGGCTTATCTGCTGTCTGAACTCTGAAATCATAAAATAAATACATTTATTATATTTTAGATACGCACAAATAAATTAAAATTAAGAAAGGGCCTGTTCGTCGGTCTGGTTTAAGAAATACTTTAAAGAATTTGCAAGTGATCGCTAGAATCATTTAAAAAACATATTTAAATTTAAAACAAAATACTTTTTTAACTCATTCACTACTCATGTTTGCGAATGAGTAAGGCAAGGCAACGTTTTATTCTTTACAACAAAACAATGCTACTATTCGGTGTTAATTTTGTGATTTGTTACACACGAATTTCCCCTTCTATAACTTAATTTAACGTGTATATAATTATTAAAAATCATTATTTAAGTTGTTCAGTGAAAGTATTATGGATGTTTTTAAAGCTTTAATTTTGGGTACGCTGTGCATAATCTGTAACGGTTCGTGGTTCGCTATATTCGAGGAGGTAAAGAATTTTTAAAAACACAGCACTTTGTCACTTCGTCGTTTGAACGAGCTACTGGTATTAAAACGTGGGTCAAGTGTCGGGGTCGCCTTCTACTTACTTATTAATATGGTTGATGTAGATATATGCTATGTCACGTATAAATATGTGTAACTATACGTATCAGCACAATATCCAACACGGAACATCTACAGCCTATGAATAAAACATTGTTTCAACACCCTTTTACAAAATAGTTCGGGAATTGCTTCATGTTATGTTATTTATATTTCAGCCCCGATTATATCCAGATAACAGAAGACTGGTTGTTTAAATTCTGTTATGATATTCACAAAATACGACTTTAATAAAATTAAATACTCAATGAATGGTTTCTATTACTTTTACAATTTACGCCGTTTACTAAATACCGTCTCGATCGCGTTAGCTTTTAAACAAAAAAAAATACTGAATAAAATCAGCCTGTTCGTTTGGGGTCTACTTTGGCGTTGCTTACTTTGAGTGGTTATGGTTGGAGACAAAAAGTAAATGAAATTTTAATATTAGAATAGAACTCCGATGACATCGATTGTCACATAGAGAATTGACATATGTAGACACAAGAGCGTATGAAAAATTTGATGCCAATTATGTATGTCGAGGTCATGATTATAGAGAAAACACTGTTAATTAAGTACTTCAAACAACTCAAATTTATAAAACACCCCTTTCTGCGATGTCATTTAAAAAGCATGATGTTACCTAGATGTACAATATTAATTTTCTTTATAATGTATAAAAACGTTTTTATTTCTTTACATTTTTATACTATCGCATAAAATACATTTAAGCTACCATCTCCAAGATTACAACTTATAGCATTCTCATCGGAAATAAATATACAAACAAAATTTCATTTAGAAGGTTTGATTACTTTCAAGATTTGATTACTTTTTTAGATAGCTCGTTAGTCAGTTTGTTAGTTACGAGTGAAGTTTACACAAACGTATTGGAATAAATTTCCCTGAAAACTATTTATACGGTAGGTCGATTTGATTCGTGATGTTTTATCGGGTAAAGCGTTTATACACTGTTCTAAAACAAACGAAAAGCATATTAAGGCACTTATTTGTATTTAATTGTGCGTGTCACACGCAAATCACATGCAGCTTTGTTTAACCTAGCCATAAGTAACTACACTACAGGAAATAATAATCTGTATTTAAAACAATTTTACCACATTGAAGGTAAAATTTAATATAATAAAAAAAACTAGAACGATGTTTATGACTCTCGGAATGTAAATAAAATAAAATCTTATTTCAAAGCAAAAATATTCGTTGATCAATATATTTTTTCAGTTTAGTGTAACTAAATATTCAATATTTATCATATGTATTATTTCAGAATGTTATTAGAAGATTAAAAGTATTTTGGATGCACTTGATCGATCCTATCTCTTGTTACAAGGCGCCAAGCAACTCCCTGTCTCCCGTCTCGACTTTGTTTCGACGGCATTACATTTTCCGCTAAATACAACCGCTACGACGCTCGACAATCTCTCATTTTAATTTGAATTTTCATTTCAGCAAATTATTTTCGCGTTGTAAGTGTCCTCGTAGCGAACTCTCCGCTCACTGCATTGGAATAAATTACTGCAGTGGGAATAGAGGTGAAAACAAGTAAATACTCCGTAAAATATTGTTAAGAATAAGTAAATAAAAATACAGTATAAGATTATAATTGATTTTGTGTAACTTCAGCAAAAAATATATTTAAATTTTAACTTTTTTTAACTGAAACTAATGTACTCATACGAGTATATGCACAGAATAATATTTACATATTTATGTTATAGAAAAATCTTTTAATATAAATCTTTTGGGAAGGGGTGAAAAGCCACTATATTTTATACGTACGTCTCGTGATGATGTCTGGTTGAAAAGCGTGTAAATTATGAGAAAACGGTGAAACGTTGCCAACGTCCCGTCGCATTTAAACAGATTAATAACTCTTGTAAGATTTTCCATAAAGAAATGAAAACAATTGACGTCCTTTTATTTTTTTAAATACATTAATTACCATTTTTATATAACGTTGATTTTTAATATTTTTCTTAAATATATATTAGTAATATACATTAGGATTAATTAGATTATACATATACAACAATTAAATAAGAACTTGTTTATAATAAATATCTCATTTATTTTAAGAATTTACATAATAATAAGAATCTATACTTTGAATGGAATAAAGATTTATATGATCTGTGTAATTATGCACCTTCACCGTCGTTTTAAAATCCGTTTAAAACGTTAGCATTACAAACGTCATAACTTTCCCACTTGTAAACTCATTCCTAAGACATACCTACGTCTACGTACACAAGTACATAATAATATTTCATCCAAGTTTTGAGCCAGACGCGGAAAATTGGAAAGTGCATCGTCTAACTTAATAATGTAGAGATACTTTCCATTGAATCAAGTATACCTTAATGAAATTGTTTGCAATTTGTTATGCAGTCTTATATATTGCTTTACAAAATGTTCTGGTAACAGTTGTATAATTTAAACTCTGTCTACATAAAGGAATTTTCTCACTTCACTATGCTGTTGCAAAGTTTAAGTAAAAGACGGGCTAGGAACGTCGAGCACAAAGTGTAATTGGCACAAAAATGGTGGATCTCGAGTAATTCAGGCAGATATACATCTACAACTACCCACCGGGCTCTATAATTGAGCTCAGTCTGTACACCAATTAATTTACGGCTACGTCCGGATAACCACATTTTAGAACTAGAGAAAAGTACGTAGGTTTTCTGATTGCACTGCATAATTGGTGTCTATATTTTTTCTCATATTACTCTATTATCGTATAAATGTATAATTATTCCGCGCGAGCGAAGTTGCGGGCACAGCTAATTCTTAAAAAAAATTGAAAAATATTCTAGATTCTATTAAATTTTTTCATCAATTTTACGAAATTAACAAATAAAGAAATTAGAAAATACAAGTGGAGTTTACCAGTGTGATAAAAGAAAAAAACTTTTATTAATTATTATTTATCTTTTCGCGCACGGGAAAGGTCTTACAGGATTATCATAAATGCTTTTGCGAGCAGAGTTACGGATACAGGATTAGTTGTTCTGAAATAATTATGCTTCGTAGTATTAAAATGATCTTACTCTCAAGTTAATGCTTGAATTATGATAAACATTTTTGCTGACAATTTAACGCGCAAAAAATTTAACTATAAAACATGGTATAAAAGTTATAATATCTCTTTAACTATGTAATACATTTAGATATTCCTAAAAACAATAATGAACATCGCGTAATTCCATGTCAGTGACTGTATAAGTCGCTAGCCACTGAACAGAATTTAATATTACGTTGAACTAAGTCTAGCGGATAACCTAGATCTTATAGAGCTCAGGGACTACGCCGTATTAGTGGGAAGCCCCAGCCGGGAACAGAACTCTAGACAGCGAATCAAGCTGTCAAGTCATACATATTCATATTTTAAAATGAATATTTGTGAAGTCGAATGCTCTTTCGGGCTAAAATCGTAAGATGTGATACCCGCTTTATGAGATAATTATCATTAAAACAGGACATTCGGTACTAAGCACAGGTAGACAAAATAAAATGACACCTAAATAAAAGCCATTTTGCTGTTAATGAAAAAATGTAGAGTAGTTAAAATAAGAAGTAAAAAGTCGAATATTTTAAGACAAAGAAAAGACTTATACTATATACTAAGAGGTATCAATTTATTAATAAAAATATGTTAAATATTGAAATTTTCTTTTCCAAATTCCATTTTCGATGAGAGCCGAACTCATTCGATGGTTGTTGGAAACCTTATCCACATAATATAAATAATTATTGCATGATGCATTGTGCATATATTTATTATAGTTTTAATTTTGAGCTATCAGAAATGTCCAAAATGCAAATAAGAATTCGAACCTCGAACTATACGCATGAACTAAGATGTGCTGACAGCTAGTTCGTAAAGATATATGTTACTTTAACAAAACAAAACACTATACAATTAAAATTATATAACGATCAATAATTAGCTTATTATTAACCTATGATATTATATAGTCATATGATTCGAGCGCTGTCCCGCATTTCGAAACATTTTCCTGTATTCGTATTGAACAACATAAGTGGCTTCATATGAATTCATTGTAAGCTCCACATAAGTATCTACTTCAATCCACGAAGGCAATTTTCTTTATTGAAAAGTGTTCAAGTAACAATTACTTTAATTTCAATAAAGATTAAGCTTTTATACATATATGCATATTTGGTGAAAGAAAGATCGTTTAAATTTTTATTGTGTATTGATTGAAATTAGAGATGCAAAACGTAATCCAGTAAAATTTTCCGAGTATGAAGACCTTTCGATGTCTTGTTCGCCAATCCTGGGATTTACGTTGCTAAGTCCTTGCACCTCTACGTCTTCACTGTTCTTTGATATTATAATTTTGTCCTTTTGTATAAAGTGCGTTCTTAATGTTAATCATCTTAAGAAGTCATTGGTCTACTTTTTAAAATATTGTCTATATTGTTTGACGCGTTCCTACTTAGAAGTAGCTTTTTTTGTTATTTTGACAACTGATACTATAAGTTTTAGAAAAAAAGATGTACCATGATTATTCCAAAATATTGTAGAAAAATTTTCAATATTATGTATTCTACTGTAGCGTAAATTATTACAAGTAAAATGTAAGTATTGCACAATTTGCTAACATTTTATCACCAGGAGCTAAACTTTTTTATGGTATTTATAAATTAAATATTGTTTTAGTATCAAATTCATATCTGATAAAAAATAACCACTTTTTTTGTCATTAATGATATTTTCAGGAAAATTAAACGACATTGAATTACTGCACTTTTGATTATCTGAAACATGTATCGTATTACTCCATCTAGCGTTAAATACGTCAATAGTAACCATTTCTCATATTTATTACATATTAATACCGTATACATAGGTGTCACTTTAAATTTCAAATTTTCTTATTAATAATTGATGATATTATTTAGAACTCGTTTTAACTTTTGAAAGTCATATGTTCAAAATAAGGTTCAGTTATTCTGAAATTTGTGTCTTAGAGATTTTTAAAAACATCACTAGATGTCACTTTCTACAAATTTAATTTCATAACAGTACTTAAAATAGCAAATGTGACGAACAAAAACTCTTTCGAATAGTTTTATCATAAGAAAAGTTCCAATATAGGTACTTAGTCAAAAAAAATTATAAAAAAAATCGATATGCATATTTTTAAAAACATTGATATTTGTTTAAAATCTGAACAGAAATGATAAAGAATTTATAAAAATTTAATAAAGAAAAATTTTGTTAAACGTAATAAATACGTATCCTCATTACTAAATTCACCGAAGGATATAAGTGACGAGGTGGCCGAGTGGTTAAGGCGTTGGACTGCTAATCCAATGTGCTCTGCACGCGTGGGTTCGAATCCCATCCTCGTCGTAACTTTTTATTAATCTATTTTTCACTCATATAAACAATATTTGTCTTAGTATTTATAATTAGTAATCTTAATATAATATTAAAAAAAAAAAGAACTAATTGAGCCGAGCATATAAAACATATTCGACTTTGATTTTCTTTTATTCATATTTTTAAAATGTAAAGAGTTAATAAACGAAAGAATTTAATCTTAATATTCTACAATATCAGCTTAGTATCGACTCATCTTAAGATACAGCGGTATTTACATGGAAAAATCACTAAAACACAAGAAAATAAATACTATTTCGCCATAATCAGCGTTATCAGCGTAATCACCAGTGAAAAACAGATATACCTAGATAACGTATAACCCGCTACGAATTTATCTAGACCTGCTTTTATTATCTTATCGGGTATAACTGCCCTTTATTTTACGAGTTTGAGGTATAGGCTAGGTGTGCCCGTAGTGGAAGTACGTTTTATTACCACTTACGTCGATATCATGGATTTTCTTTTGTTCTGACTCTAAAGAAACACAGTGCTGTGTCAGTGAAGTGAAAAGACAGTATTATAGTGATATTTTAAAGAAATTACGTCACAAGTACGAAATTTGTTTACTTAATTAGTTTTAACATACGTAGTTTTGGAGTTATAATTTTATCAAATATTTATGTAAAATGTTACTTCTTTAAATATCTTATAATAACCGTAATATACTCAAGGAATAAAATTCCATATTTGCTGAAACTGCACAGACTTGTTATCGAGCCATAGCAAATCCGTCATATTGTTCTATATTAATTTTATTACTTATTAGTACTTATTGATAATTGGAATTTTGCTCTCTAATCCTGCTTCTCACAATTTTGCTACCGCTCCCATTAGTAAGCTGATAACGTTCAAATCCACATTTTCATATACTGACTAATTTGTGATAAGTTATCAAACGTTCTATTTTTCATTCTTGAAATAACAAGAAAGTATATAGATAGTAGATAATTACACAAACTTGACATACAAACATAAATCAAACGTCGTTTATAAATATTGCATACATTTATTTGAGGGGTCACCCAATGGCGTACAATAATAATTTGAGTATTGCCTCAGTACAGAAAGGGACGATTAAAATGACTTTCAATGTTGTATTATATGTCGTATGTATTTACCAGGAAATTCATAATCAAGTGGTATACTCTTTAATTAACAAAGGTCTACGTGATACTGCAATTGTCACATAGGTATTGCGCTTATCGTGAAATGATTGATACACTTGACTTGTTACTTAAGGATCTTCATAATTAAATACATATTATACCCATGTATATCCACACTAAATCTCCATAATCAAATTCTAATCTTAATCGAATCTACCTGAAATTCGTATCAAAGACATAATAGAAAAAATATTTTTACAGGAATAGTAAAAATGTTTTGGCTAGCAATCACTTTGATGATTGCTGGGAGTGTAAACGCTCAGCTCACAACCCAGTCAAGCGTAGCACCGGATTTACGAGAATGTTATATGGATCCAAACTTACTTGATAGAAATAACTTGCCGCCTACAACATTACCAGTTTTAATAGATATCATCCAAAAGATTGAAGATAATCCTAATATTAACTTAGATTTACGGCAGTTAGTCGTACAAATATTGCATACGTAAGTAAATACTTACTTTACTAACTTATGACTATAACCACCCCTTTTAATAATAACTGCTTCATGAATCCAGCATGGTAATTCTGTACAGGAAAAATGTATTGTTTTCAGGTATCGTCAAGATGGTATAGAGTTTCATCAACCGGATGCAAATATAGCGATATCGAGCAATGTACTACCATATGCACCGACATTTCACTCATTTTACAGACATAGGTTAATGCTGACAAAAATTATTCCGGGAAATCTACAAGTTTTACCAAATAACACTATTAATTCTGTATTGAAGGTGAATATCGTTTACTATAAAGTATACGAAAACTTTCTAATCTCGTGATTCTAGAAAAATTTAAGTGTTTTAGCAATTTGTAAATCTTAAAGAAACTCTCTTTATATGCATTGTGTTTATCAATGAAGTTTGTTTGCGGTGTCCCTTCTAAGTTAATTTTTGAGGCTTTTTTAATCAAAGGATCATTGAATTAGAAAACAAATTCTTTTTAAATATGCCACGGTTCAGCTGATGTTTGCCTCGTGAATATAATCTTCATGTGTTTTAACACTGTAATAAACTTTATCTATATCTAATGGACAGTGATACCGAATGTTTATTCCAAAGAAATCTCGCATTCATGCACTTAACATTTTAATATCTTTGTTTTTGTAGTGTACCTTACATCACATGATTTCAACAACAGTGGACGCAAGACTTCGTGGAAATGAACAAAATTGCAATCAACTTGCTCAATATCGAGCTTTGAGGACCGCTCGGAATATACCACGAAACTTACATAAAGATGACGTAGAAATTTTAGATGTGGATACATTGTAAGATTTAGCTTTAATCTGATTATAGATAATTAAAATATTGTTTTAGTGCATTAAAAGTAATTAAAACTTTTTAGGAACTTTGCAAAAACTATGGGTCAAATGCGGCATAATCCAAAGGATGACATAGAATACACTAGTATGGATGGGTTAAGGTCTGAACGTCAGCTTTTAGGGACAAGTCAATGTCCACTTTTGGGTGGAGCAATATTCACAAGATGGGGTGCAGTATCAGCAGGCCACGTCCTTGCTGGAATTGCTGGAGGGGCACAATTTCAGCGTATCCCGGTGTCAAATTTAGCAAGAGGAACTTTGGACAACTACCCAAATGTTCAAGCAACAGTATCATCAATATTTGCTACAACAATATCGGGTACGTAAAAGAACTCAATTCAATTAACAAAAACTATATTTGCGATCCCACTGAAGATAATTTATGGGACTATATTGTCATTTCAGGGGATTTAGCTGAAGCAGTTCTTATTCAGGGCACAGAAAGAGGGAATCCTACTATTTCTGTGGGAGTGGCTGGCAATTGGAATTCAACACAAGCACCAAGATTCTTTATGCTTCACAATCGAGTAAATGTCGAAGTAACTGATCCAGAGCTCCGAGGAGATATTGATGGATTTGTTCTTGGAACTTTGTTGAATTCAAACCTGGAAGGCGCTACATCTATAAAATTGTCTCAGTTACTTGATATGTATTACAGCGCAAGGGTAATGATTAATAAACAAAAAGTCTAACCCTATAAATATATTCGAAAACACCTAAATTAACTAATATAATGTTTTTTTTAGAATGGTGTCTATATATCCAGTAGAAGAGCTTGCAATCGCAGAGCACTGCGACAAGAATTTATGACTTCTGAAACATTAGTTGCCGAAACCTCAGCATTTGTTGCAGCATTAGATACAAATATACCTCTACGTGGTACTATTGTTAGTGGTTTCGATCAATTGGTGACTAGCGCGGTGCAAAACTTTCAAACTTACACGAGTAAGTATTCTTGTTGGGTGAAACTGTTATTATATTTTGAATAATTAATGTAAAATTAAACCTTTTTTTCTAGCAAATAACTTAAATGATCTCAGCTGTGTGACCACAGAAACAACTACTAACAATTTTAGGTTAAAAACAAATTTGTACTTGGTTCTGGACGCCACTTGGCAATATTCGGCAATCTACCCCGCAATATCGTTCCTTCTTGATAATATTGAAGTTGGAAAATACGGCTCGAGTGTTACGTTGCTTAATGCTTTTGATGGAAGTGTTGTCATAAATAAAACATTTTCATTGGCCGATTTTCATACTAACTACACCTTAGCCAATCACCAAGCAAGTAAGTTTATCAATATGAATGTATAAAGATTTTCAAAAAAGTTACGAAAAATTTAAACAATATGCAATATATATACATTGCTACTAGATGCGAAATATTTCGTTAGAAAACAAAATAATATATTAATATTTTTATTTCTTATTTTGGTAGTGTTAAATGGAGTTAATCTTGAGTCTGCTCTATCAAACATTCGCATTTTAATGCAAACTGAACTAGAAAATGAAAAAACGTCTAATTACGTTGGTGGAAATTCAACTGTCTTGCTATTTCTGCTAAACACTGGAAACATACAGATAAGTGTTCCAGTAATCGAAGAGGCTAGGAAATTAAATGAATCAGTCCCAGGTATTATTGTCTTCTTGTTTATAATTAGGTTGTATTAGCATTACCAAATTGTATTTATTCATTCTATAATTTTGAACTTTACATTTTACAGATCTTCGAGTCCTATATTCAACATCGACGAATCAGTTTGATAACTTGTGGAGATTAGTACGTGATATGCACAATGATATAAGAACTATATCATTAAATACAGAAGGGACGAATGTCGAGGTGTCTATGAACCCTGTGCTTACAAGAATTCAGTCAAGTAAGTTAATTGTATTTTCAAAGTACCTACTACTTACAATCGAATCCAGCAAAATTCAACAATTTGATAAATATAGTAAATTTGTTTATTATTTTTTAAATAATAGGTAAATATTTATTATTATTTTAAAGTAACGTATAAAATATATCACAAAATCATATTAAACATCTAATCGACAGACGAGTTAAAGTTCCCTTGAGGATAGCACAGGCAGTTAATCAATAACGTACAACTGATCTATTTACATTAATTTCGAACATTCGCAAATTCATAGACTAAAGGTGGATTACAGCATTTCACGACATATCCAGCTTTGAACTGTAGTAAAAATTCTAATAATTGCAGGTTTTGAGTATACTATACTATTATGTATTTCATTTTACCTCTATAACTAAATTAACATTTTATTATTTTTCAGTTGGTAGAAGGATTGTGAATTCAAATTGCGGTTCCGCTTTCGATGGAAGTTCGACATCAGGGACTCGACAATTCGATGATTACCTAGAGCCAGGATACATTAATTACTATTCGATAAGTCCTAATTATTTCTTCGGTAATGCCGACAGAAAAGTAAGAATTACGCGTACAGCTGCTGGGGTGGGCAGTCTTATAATTTGTCAGTCTCGAAGAGTTAGTCAACCAAGGTGCTCATTCCTTTAAAGGTTTTTACAACCATAGTCAGTCAATAATTAATATAAGCCTTAAATTCTATGTTGCACATTTCTATTATGAAGACGATTTATTCCTCTGCTTTAATTAATGTAAAGATAATTATAGATTTTCTAAAATTTCAGACAAAACATGACCGACACGGGAGCGGATGCCAATTCAGTTATTTGTCAGTCTCTTGTATCGGGTAATATGGAAATTAGTCTTCAAGGCGCGTGTGAAGGCCATTGGACAATCGGCTCTTGTCCTTTCTTCTATCTTTCGGTTCAGTCGCAGGTGCCCGACGGTACCACATTAACAGCAACATGTAACGGTAATATATAACCTCATTTTATCTCTTTTCTTTAGCTGCTATTTACAACTATTACATGTAAATTACAACCAAACTTGGGAATTAATTAGGTATCGACACATAGTCAGTTGGGCGCCAATATAAACACACTCCTGCACTACAATACATTGAATACAAAAAAAAAATACTAATTTTCTTAACTTACTATATTCAGAATACTATTTTCAGAACCTGCCTGCCGATTCCCATACAGCATCAGGTATCAAGTGCAAATTGAAGAATTTGGATGTTTTAGTAGCGCCGGAATTACTACATTGAGTTTAGCGCTAGTTATTATAGGCATTTTATTAAATTTTATTAATTAAGTCAATATTCTTTTATAAATTTATTTAAATGTTGTGTTCTTTGTATATTATTAAACCTAAATAATTTTCTAGTATAATAGTAATCTTTTTAAGTTTTTTGATGATTGTAACCTATATAAAACAGGGTTTTATAGTACATAGTACCTTTGTGCTTCATCTTAGCACGGATAAAATCCAATTATCCAATATAGATTGTTTGCACAGTAAACCCACCTCTTTTTGTTTTGTATTTTTAATATTTAATACACTTAAAATATATAAAAATATGGTGGTTTTATGAATTATTTATGAATAAATATAAAAATATAGACAATATTATTACAAATGTTTAGTAGTGCTTACTTTCTATTAATTTCCTTATCTACACTTTAAGTTTCAGCATTCTTTTACTCATTACACAAAATAATGACAATAATTATATATAAATAAGTCTGAATATCTAATAATCTATAAACCCACCCAAGCGTTTACTAACAACAGGAGGTAATGTTAGATTAAAAATATGATTACATTTCATAAGTACATATAATAAATATGATAAATTATCATTTTAGTGTTATTATTTAATACGTTCTATGGAGCATAGACAGAATATATAATAGTCCCACTATAATTTCCTAAAGTGTCATTTGTCACTGTCAAAAGTTAAGATCGGCGATCTGCATGTATCTAGACGTCAGTTCTTGTCATTAATGTCAGAAACATTTGGTAAATAAACATAAAGTAAAATTCGATTACAATTTTAGAGGCATAAAATCTCTAATACTTAATATCATGTCCGGTGAAGATTGTGAAGCATTAGATAAAGGTGATAACGACAGTCAGAAACCAGACAAAATGTTTACTCTGAAGAAATGGAATGCCGTTGCAATGTGGAGTTGGGATGTGGAGTGTGATACTTGTGCAATTTGCAGGGTCCAAGTTATGGGTAAGTGTACTGTTCATTTTTTAAATTAACTTTTTGCACATATTGAACATGTCTATCCCTATTGATCTTGCATTGCAATCAGTCACATTCTCAAGTAAGAATATAGCGACTGTACTTATATATATTTGCTATACAGTATTTTATAGCAAATATAGTGTATTTTACTAATAATTACCAGTACATTTGTCCATATCGCCTACAAATGCGTATATTGTGTGTGTCCATTCTTTATAGTGTTTGCAAGTTATAAATGATCAGAGAGGTATTTTTAAATTGGACATAATTATTTTAAAAACCCCTAATAATCGTAATAGTTGTATTTGAATAGTTAAGGTAATCTTTAACTAATAATTTGACAGCGCATATTAAATAAAAATATCATGCGGTGTTATAAACTTACTTTCAATTTAATAGTGGTATGAGATTTCCATATTAAATAGAAATAATTTATTTATATTAAAAATACTTTTAAAAGTAATAAATAATTTTTAAACATTTATTCATTATAATTTATTTTTCTCTCATATATTTATTTTTTCAATTAGGTTTTTTATAAAATAGATATAAAAGTAAAATACAAAAATAAAAATAGTATAAAAAACCAAATCTTGAAGACCACCAGCAGCGGAGCTTGTCCCAAGCTAACGATGGTAAGGGCCGCAGAGAAAGAAACCTTCTGACAATATTTATTTTATTATAATTTATTAAAAATAAATTATTTATTAGTTATAATTTATTTCTATACTGTATAATAAGCTGTTCCAACATTCCTTATTTTAATTAAAAACCCAATCAATAAATAGAGCATAGTCCTAATATAAACATATTTACAGGACTCCCATTGTGCTATATATTTTGTATACAAATAGAGTTATTTTGTTTTTGTAAGCTAGTTTGGCATTTATATAAATTTAACGCAAAAAAACGTTGTCAAAAAGAATACTCCTACAAAGTATACAATTTATTTATATTAAAGTCGCAAGAAACCAATAAATAATATTTAATCAATAAATTGTGGTACACTACTAAACTTAAGTACTTAAATATATTTAATATTGATCTCATATATTATGTTACATAGCTTTGAATTCTTACTGTATGGAAATGAAATATACAGTGAAATACGACAAATAGCTAATGATTTCACAAAGGATAAGTACTAAATAATTACACTCTTATTAAAAGAAACAAATTATAAAACTAATTAATTAATATTTTTTAACACACAAATGGTTTTGTATTTTTAAGAGATTTTTAAGAATAAGACCGATAATACTTAATGTAAACTCTCTTTTCCATTACTATGGTAACTTCACTGGTTCGAATGCTCATTAGGTTTACGAAATCTTCTATGAATAAGAGGGCTGTTATGTGATTTATTTTCTTTTATAAATTTTCAAAAAATTATTCCATTGTTAAACATTTTTGTGGATTATTTACTCATTATTCGTGAGACTAGTAGTTCGAAGTACAGGATTTTTGTTGTTATTCTTATTTTAAAGATTTATATACAAAATGTTACCATAAATGAGCTAATAATTATTCAACAACCACTTGGTAATGGTTTAATATTTGCAATTGAGCTCATACGTCGCGTTCTAGTACGCCTTCCAGTTAGTTTGTTTTCGATTTGTTCAAGACTTTTACCTCGAGTCTCAGGAACACATAAAACTACAAAAAATAGCCCCAGAAAACATATTCCACCAAATAACCAAAAGGTTCCAGATGGTCCTATCCCCTTTAAAAGGCTATGGAAAGTTTTGGTGACTATGAAAGTGCACAACCAGTTGAAAGCGGTACAAATTGAAGCTGCTGCTCCTCTTACTTTAGCTGGTAAAATCTCACCCATCATTAGCCAAGGAATGGGTCCAAAAGCTAGGGAAAATCCAAGTAAATATACCATTAGACACGTTAAAGGTAACCAACCTAAAGTTGAATTATCTAATGTGTTTACGTCACACATATAAAAGAATGTCCCTAATATCGTTAACGTGATCGTCATAGTAACAGAAGAAATATACAACAAAAGTTTACGTCCAGCTCTATCAATAAGCGCTGTGGCGATAAATGTTGATATAAAATTTACTACTCCTACAATAATGGTCGCCAGGTTTTCGTCTACAGAACTCCCAGACATTTTAAAGATTTGAACTGTGTAGAATATGACTGCATTAATACCGGATAACTGCTGAAATGTCATTAAGCCGAGACAAATTAAAATTGTTTTCACATACATTTTGTTAAACACTTCTGTAAAAGAAGATTGATTTTCGACTTCAGCGTCACACAAGGCTATATCTCGCATTTCATTATCAATTTTTGCATGTTTTCCTCTAAGCCATTGCAAGGCCTTTCGCGCTTCATCTGTTTTACCTTGAGATATATACCAGCGTGGTGTTTCTGGAATAAGTAACATTAAAGCAAGGAACGGTATTGGTAATGCTGCTCCTAAGTATGCTAGCTGTGACCAATCTAAATATTTTCCTGCAACGTAACAAATTAAAATGCCGATGTTTCCGATTGCTGTAGGAAATATTCCCAAGGTACCGCGGACCTCGGGTTGTATAGTCTCTCCAAGATAAACTGGAAAAGCTAATGATCCAATTCCAACACATAACCCACAGATAGCTCGACCAGCCAGTACTAAATGTACAACATTTGCTACAGCTATTAAAATCCATCCAATGAAAAATGGTATAGCAATCAATATAAGAGTTCTACGGCGCCCTATATAGTCTACTAGAGGACCTCCTATAACGCCTCCAGCTAAGCCGGCTAATGGCATTAATCCTCCAACCCAACTGGCCTGAAAAGATAGTTGAATTATTAATGTGTTCTATATTTAAAGTTTGATGTATAACTATAATAAAGAAGTTTCACGTCACCTCTTCTTCAGAAACTGATATCCTTGTACTATTTTGCATAGTAATTAGTGCTGGTGAAGTATATGCTGAAGAAAAACCAACTATCATTGAACCTAATGACACTGCAACAGCAGCTAATACCTGAAATTGTACATTTGGTCCTAATTACTTGATTTGTTTATTCCCCAATAGGGCTACTCTTAGGAAAATCTAGAAGCCAAATATAATTGGTGTTAGTTTCCTTAAATTACAATATGCCGCTCATCGCATTCCACAGTGTCTGTATAAATATTATTCTAAGTGACAAAACGTAAGTGAAACGCCTATCGTCAATTTAAGTAATCGACTATGATTGTGTCCACTTTGTTTCGTAGTAAATCAGAGCGTGGTATGATTGTTTATGGAACACGATACATTCAGTACATCTGCATAATAGTATTTAATATTTTGTACAGAAATTATTTACATTTATTTTTAAATTATTATACAATAATATTTTATTGAATATCCGCCATGATTATTTTTTCAAAAATTAATCATGGCGATCAATTTAATTTTTAATTTATTTTTTGGCACACCAATAACAATTATTAAGAAAGACAGCTGTAATTAAGTAGTTATTGTTTGACTACCGATCTTGATGGAGTCCATTAATATTAACTATTGCTAATTTCTACAGTATTCGTTTAAACCGAGAACTAGTCGAGTTAAATTAAAATAAATCACTTCAAAATATTAATGATTCAAATCTTATACGTTTATTTTATGAACATCATAACTATTCATACACAAACAGTTTCCTTATTTATCCTACATTCTTGAATAAGAATATATTCGTTTGTCCTATATCCGTGAATATACATAATAAGTTATAAAGTGTAAAAGAAAAGCACTGTTATAAATAAAATAATTAAAACTTAACATAAAAAAATGTAATATCTATTTTTTATTTTAAGTGCACTATCTAACATTAGGTTAAAAATGTATTACACGTAAAATGTTAAATTACTCTGGTCGAAAATATCATATTATTTAAAAAAAATAACAATTGTTACGAACCTGTGAAAATGTATATCTAGGTTTTTCGTATTCACTGTCACTCACTATAATGCTACAGTGCGTATCGGCTCTCATTAAAATCTTCATTTTGGCGAGCTTTTGGATACAGTTTTACAGCGAATTAAGTACAACACCACGTATGTCACTTTTCTCACTAAAGCTAGAGCGCTATGTGTGAAGGCTGCTTGTACATCCGAGGAAATGAGTCTGTCTCATTGCGGTCGTCGGGATTTTATATGAACACAAATTGATTGACAAAACTGATTGGATTTCGAGGTTGAAGCATCAAAACAATGTTTCTCTCATTGGCCATTCGATATGACGCCAAAAGGAAGGGGTCATATTTTATTAAGTTGGATTGCTTCAGAATCAATTAATGAAAAGAAAAACTTTTAATGATCTTAATCGTTAAAAATACAAACCCTAATATTTGTATAAAAAGAGCTGGTATCTTCTATACTTATATCAGCTGCGTCAGTTAAAAGTACACCTATTTATACCAAAAGTCAATCAATTAAATCATTTATTTAAACTTAAAATATATAAACTGATACTTCTTCGTAGCCCAATATTATTAAAAGACTTAAAGGTTTCCCTTCACGTCTTATATAGTATGGAATATGACTATCGCCTCATTACTTTGGGGCAGCTCGCCCCGGTTGTCACCAGAGATGTACAACGAATATATCATATCCAATTTATAACTGTGGGATATCTGGATATAATAAAATACGATATAGCTTATAACCAGTCCACTTTAATTGACGTGAAGTATGTAATTA
>JAOSYY010000003.1:4229538-4258620 GCA_025727935.1 Hebomoia glaucippe
GCGATACCCCGTCGTGCGAGTCTGGGATACAATGGCAAAAGTATTGCCAGCGTAAATTTAAATGATGTTCGCCACATAACATAAAAGACAAATAAATTTATTTAGCCCGGTCTTTCACTACAAACGACTTTCATTAGGCTATTATAAAAGATTATAAGCATCATTTATATTAGAGACAGACGTAATACCGTGATTAATTAGGTAGGTATTAACTTTAAGATATTAGTTTTAATTATAGCCATATTGTTTTATTGTATTAGTATGGCACGGTGTACTTTGTTCTAGTATGTTACCTTATTGTCGAATATTATTTAAGAATATGTAGTATTTGTCAGGCTGTTAAAAATCAGTGCTGACTTATTACATCTAATTATCTAACACTGAAAAACCTTAAAAGTTTCGTAACACTTCAACTATTAATGTACGTTCTAAAGATAACCATTTTGCATGTTAGAGTGTACATATATAACTTAGAGTGGAAGCTTTTTATACCATTATCAGAAATTGCCCTACTCTATTACAAAGTGGTAACGTTGTTACAATATTTTAGGATTTGTTTATAAATAAAATTCAAACAAGAGTTTTTGCAATTAAATATTTTCCTTACTTTTAAATGTATCCCGTATACGTTTGTGTACGTTTCCATGAGATTTATAGGTACTGCTATAAATTTGCACATGTTGTTTGTAATGGATAGATAGATAGATGTAATCACGGACTTACTGTGAGAATTGCATATAATCATGCTCACATATGTTTAGAATTTTGCCACGTCTTCGTGATAGTATTCTAGTACGTGCTATTTTATGGTATATTCCCATGTCTACACCCAAAATGGAGCGATTTCCTGTTACGTGAATTCACTGATAAAACTTAGTAATTATTCTAACATTTAAAGTATATATTAATTTTAGAAGACACTAAAATGTTTCAGATATTATTAGAATAAAATTGAAAATTTCAGAAATATAGCTAAGAATCAACTCGATGCTGTTTGTTTTCAAACGAAAAACTCACATAAAAATCGCTCATTCGATTAGGAGTAAAGATTGCGCAGACACACGTGAGATGCGACAAATTTATAATATCTCTTTTTTATGACTGACCGGCAAAGCAAAACTTAATTCAACTGAAATTATTTCGATATTAATCAAAAAATCGGATCAAATCAATCCGAATATGTGGTCTATTCAAGTAATAAGTACTTCATGTTAAAGTGATATAATTCTGGTTTAGAGATGAAGCGATATCATAATGACTTGTTTAAACACCGACCTGATACTTAATAAAAAACTTATAAACCTCTCTAACCTAACTCTGTACATCTATACTCACGTCAGTAAAACTTAGAATTGAATATAAAGTTTAAGTAGCAAATGTAACGCTTACATAAATTTTGGCCTTGTTTTTAAGGCTGCTTAGTAAAAAAATTGCAATACTTTAAATCTATTAATTTATGAATTAATTATTGTTGGTTAAATATTTCATTATTAAATATAATGTTGATTTCCTATTCATTATTATGATTTTAACTAATTAGTCCAAAACCTTCTAGTGTGAGATGGCATTCATTAAATTTTTCACATTGTATTTGTATTATATATGTTTATATCGGCTTGCAATGTGTAACAAAATGATGTATCACCTATTTTTACTTATAGTTTATCTGTTGGGGTTTATACTGGAAAATTAAAAAATAAAAATCCTTTTATTACCAAATATTTTAATAAAATATAACAAATAAATATTGCCTCTGTAATATACGGAGTCATATACAAGATTCTTTATATGTATAAACATCACTACGGACGATTCCATAGAGTGAACTATATACTAAATTGTTATTTAATATACATTATTTGGTTACACGTCTAATTGTCATGTTATCATTAACGCCTTTCTTACAGATCGTTGCTCATCTAGAATTTTACTTACTATTTAATTTGTACGTTACGAGATGAACTGGGCTAATTTTGAGAGTATGAACTGATTTGCACTGAACCACTACACTTAACGTTTTTAAAGTTCAATCTTATGAACTCTTAGTGAGATAAAAGTTCGCATTAGCTAAAGCGATACATTTAAACTTTAGATTCTAAAGGAACTATTAATGTTACATTGCTATAATAATGACTATATTTACAAACTAAAGGTACATATACTAAACATACGTTAAATACAATCCAAATCAGTCTTCAAACGCGGCCTGCAAACATGCTACGAATTACTTTTGCATGTTGCAAGTTCTCCTCGTATTCCTCCCGTTTTTAAACTTTAAAACATCACAATGTATTCATTCAATACAACCTGGAATGTAACAAGACATACATCACCCTTATGTCCATGTACTTAACAAATATTTTGCATTTGTTTATTACCATTTATCCGAATTCTACGCGAGCCACCAGTTAATTTCTTTTCAATTTCCTCCAAACTTTTCCCTCTTGTCTCTGGTACGAAAAAGATAACAAAAAATAGCCCAGTTATACATAAAGCAGCAAATAACCATAGTGTACCGTACATATTAATAACTGCAATTATATTATGAAACGTTTTCGTTACAACGAAGGTACATGTCCAGTTGAATCCTGTCGCCAGCGAAGCGGCGGTACCGCGTATTTTCGAGGGCAAAATTTCACCCAACATCAACCATGGGATGGGACCAAATCCGATTGAGAATCCCAGCACATAAATTACAAGACAACCAAGCGGTAACCAGCCGTATGCGCTGACGTCAGTTCCAACGTCTCTAACGTAAAAGTAAGCTCCGAGAGCCACTAAAGTGATGACCATTGACACTGACGATATATATAACAACATTTTTCTTCCTAATCGGTCGATTATAGCCGTCGCTATAAATGTAGACACAAAGTTTACAACTCCGATAATTATACTGCATACGTTTTCATCAAGACTACTGCCAGCCATTTTAAATATTGTATTAGCATAAAATATAATAGCGTTTATGCCACTCAATTGTTGGAATAACATTAGACCTAAAGCAATAAGAATTGCTGGCGTGTATTTTCTTGTAAATATTTGACCAAATGAATTTCCTCCAGACCTGTTTGAATCTTCTTGCGACAGCGCTAGGTTTCTTAATTCGTTATCAATGTTTATATGTTTTCCTCTCAACCATTGCAACGCCTTACGGGCATCCTCGGCTCGTCCTTTAGTAAAATACCACCGCGGAGTTTCTGGTGTTGCTAACATAAGCAAGAAGAATGGTACTGGTAGAGCGGCTCCAAAGAACGCTAAGTGCGACCAGTTGAAGTATGTTCCGATGAAGAACGATAGAAGGATACCAATGTTACCGAATGCTGTTGGTAGTAATCCAAGAGCACCTCTTACTTCTGGCTGTAAAGTTTCTCCAAGATACACCGGAAAAGCAAGACTACCGACACCCACGCAGATACCACAAAATACACGGCCGACAAACACCATCACTATGTTAACTGCATTAGCAATTAACATCCACCCAATAAAGAATGGTATAGCAGTGCACATTATTGTGTTCTTCCTTCCAAGATATTCTATTAACGGGCCACCGATTATACCTCCAAGCAGTGCGGCCAAAGGCATAAGTCCGCCAACCCAGCTGCTCTGTAACGAAAATGAAATTAATAAATTAAATTGTTTATGTTTTGTAAAAAAATGCTTTTACTGATTAATTACTTTGCATAATACTTAATAAAATCATAGAGAAATCATTAAATTAATTATGACAAATATAAGTACAGATTTAGGTAATTTAAAGTACCTCTTCATTGGTGATAGCTAAAGTTGCGTTCATGCTTGGAAGGGCAGGAGACGTGTATCCAGACGTAAACCCGACGATAAGAGATCCCATTGAAACAGCAAATGCAGCAAATATCTGTAAGGAACAATATGTATGAAATATTTCTTGACCAGAAAACCCACTAATTTATGTAATCTTATATGTATCTTTGAACCTGGGCAGATTTCGTCATTCTAGACCATTACTATAATGATACTCTTCAAATTTACT
Organism: Hebomoia glaucippe; assembly: GCA_025727935.1. Taxonomy (NCBI): domain Eukaryota; kingdom Metazoa; phylum Arthropoda; class Insecta; order Lepidoptera; family Pieridae; genus Hebomoia; species Hebomoia glaucippe. The sequence continues at coordinate 4,233,548 of JAOSYY010000003.1, forward strand.
TTAAAATTTCTAGAAAAGCGTCAATTCTGAAAGCTAGTCTGAAAAATTCTGAGCTTCGTGGGCGTTGCTCACTTTTCTATGTATATTTGACAAAGTAATAATGGAAGCTAAGTTCGTACTTTACGAGTATTTTATGGTTCACCCTTAAGCATACAAAAAACTACCTTCGTATGACTTATTTCTTGTTTACGCGTTGTTTAAGTCTAATACCATCTTTCAATAATTAAAATAAACTCACAGCTTTTAAGTAGTTGCTAATTGCACAATTTTCAAAAGAAACTTTCATTTTTAATAAAAACTATAAACTAATAAATTACTGATGTGAATAATTCTCGTAATATGTTCGACACTTTATAGTTTATTTATCACTTAATCATATGCCTGATAAATTATGAAAATTGGAAGGCGTGTATACCGTTGAGAGAAGTGTAAAGGCAACACTGATTTGAATAATTCACTTAATAATAATGTGACTAAAACTAACCTGTGTCCAAAGAAAAATTCGTTGAGTTTCAGGTCCTAAAGATGGGCCATCTCCATTGATTGTATAGTCCGTTTTCACTTTATTATTTTCCGAGCTTAGCTGTTTTACGTAAGGCACTGAATTGCGAAGATTTTCTTCCTTTGCACTCTTTATTTCCATTTCCATTTTGTACTTAAACTCGTTTCCTAAACTTATCTGTCGTAGTTGTTGGAAATGGCGGCGAGTCTTTTCGAATGAGTCTTGCTCGTCTTCGCTGCTACTTTCAGTGGATACAATCTCAGGTATAGCTGCGTAATTTGGAGCAAGAGTCCCCTGAGAGCCACAAGATGTAGCAAGGGAAGTGCAGGTTGTCGATGCTGATAGTGTTGGCTTGGATGGGACTCGAGCGTACTTAGGTCCACGTGCTCGATATAAACGCTCCTCGTCGTTTTGGCCTCGACGCCCCTGCTCGCTTCCACCCTTAAAAAACAAAAGTTAGGTTCAGAACGATTGACTTTACGTAACCACCTTCGTTTACACGTTATATCGATAATTACTACAAAATTATTAACGGGTTCACGAAACAATAACTACTGGCGTCGATATCCGCAAACACGTTCCATTTATTACATTTCACTATCTTGTGTACGTAAGCCAAGATAATAGTTTTGAACTTAACATCTCTCGGGTCAAGCCAGGAATATTGCTTATTGACCATATTATCAAGTGACCATTTGGTCTTAGCATGCTTTTGATAACCTTTGGGTGAATAAGTAAAACCCTGACTTCGTTTGTAGATAATAATTACTATTTTACATAGACATAACAGGATCACAACAATTCACGAATAAGGAAAAGCAGGAAATACACAACAGTACCACATGTAGAACGTAAAAATAATGGACATAGTTTTGCGGATCCAATTCAAACGATTGTTGATGTTATCACTTTATTGCTGTCAAACGCGAATAATGGTGTTTATAAAATGTTTAGTATAAACAATGTCTTTATGACCACACTCCACCAGCACCTTCCAAATATTTTATTTTTGTTACTGTCTACTATTATGAGCATTTTTTACCTCGAATTCATCGAAGAATGTCTTATAATTTATGTTTTTTCTTAATTACATTCATGTTTATTTTGTTTAATTGACTTTAAACGTTTTTAACCACAGAATTATACTATTAATAATGGTTTTTATAGAATTCGGCCGCCTTGAGATGTCATAATGCTTGTCAATGAATCATGTAGGCTACAAATTCTAAATATTTAATAACATTCTTATCGAATTTATAATTAACTGAAGTCTGAGTTCCAAATTATATAATCATATTTGTTTTACTTAATGTTCTAATTATGATAATATAGTTTCTGGAAGATCTAAATATCATACGTATACGACTGAAGAAAAAATCGATTATGAAAATTTCTTCATTTTTTAAATTTAAATAAGTCTGCAAATAATGGAATATATTTGACGCTCCTTTTTCCATAACAAATTTGACGCTCCTTTTTCCTTGCTGACCCGCTTTTTCTGAAACTAATTTCAATATTGAACGTTTGCAATCATTTTTTAAATCTAATTAATAGGATCTGAGTAAACAACAGGGTTGGATCACGAGAAATATACATGCATGACATGCGTAAATAATACACAATAATTATAATTTATGAGTTCATTAAATTCCAGAACAGATTACAACATTATTATTATTATTACTATCGTCATCAGAATTAACGGATCTCCGTCGATTGGTTCCTGATAATTTTCTATTTCCTATATTATTATCCATAATTTATAAAAGAATCTAATATTTACGGTATCCTTGATATTGTCAAAGTTAAATGATAATTATATCTGGGTCGCGCGCGCATTGGTACGCTCGTGACGGCCTCTCCCTTTGAACTTACTGTTGTCATATTTACTATTTTTACACCATTGGTGTATATTGAATTAGAGTCAAGTCTGTTCACATGTATATGTAGTTAAATAAAACTCATGTAAATATCTAATTTAAATTACACATTTGAACGACATTAATATATTTATTTAGGCATTACGTCCTTGAAATGGATGGACATAATGTTTTTCCTATATTTTCTGACACGCCTAATCTAGTACTCATAATTAAATTATTTTGTATTTTTTTCTTTTAATGTTAATAAGAATTTAATTAGCTGTAATTTTCTTTATTTAGGTATTATTAAAAATAAGTTATGTAAATTTAAGTTATCAGTTAACTTCCTCGCCTTGTCGATTAAGCAAGATGAAATAATACTGATTCTATAAAAAATAAATATACAAAAAGCGTGGGTTCATATGCTTTTGCGGCTATTCTTAAAACAAAAAACAATTCCTAGGCAGTGCCATCTATCGAAATACTTTTAAAGCAACTTGGCATCGACATTACTCAGCTGTTTACCTAAAGACTTGAATCGAAGCTATCATTAAGTTTTTCAAATTCGCCGTAGCGCTACTTATGCATTAGCGATGTTCCAATTATAACAAATAGTTCGATGTAACGCCACAAAATACTAGTATGAAATAAATGGGGTAAACAATTAATTTTATTTTAAGTATTTGAATCAAAAGCAAAATGTTTAAAATTTAGTATTTCTGCACATATAACTTCACATTATTGCATTATTAATGTTTTTTTTGTTAACAATATCGTGTTATTAATATAATAATTGCGTTAAAAATAATTATTTCTTTTCCAGTTCAAGTTTTAGGTTACAGTAATTTAAATGTTGAAGTCTTGCCGACATTGCAAGGCCGTTCAGCTTCAGCAAGAATGATTGTGCTATGTCATATGATTGTTCATACAGTACATACAAATAAAATTTAATTCTACATTTTGTGTATTTTACACCTAGTAATAGTAATACAATTTTAAAATGAGCTTAAAATAAAAAGCCTCTTTAAATAGTGAGTTCTGTCTTTGTAGAAATTTTGTAACATATTTATTTATAGATGTAAATAATAGGTGGTTGTCTATTATTTGCTTAGAGTGGGGTTTAACTTAATCGTACGCGGTTGCTTAGCAACAGAAACAATCCACATTGTCCCCTACAATTACTATAGGTCCCGCAGTATGTAACTTTCCAGAGCTTTCTGAATGGTCAAGAATTTTCGCGAATATTGTGATCCTGTTTCTATATAGTCAAAGTTTAAAACATTGGCTACCTAATTCTATTATTTAGCCTGATCAGCATCGTTTTGTGTTAGTAAAGATAGTGTCTTTTTTATATTTGATATTTATTTTTACTCACCATTTCGGTGGACAATTGCTTGAGATAGCCCATAATCTTCCCCATGGGGTTGGGATTATTCTTATTAAAGCTCATCTTGATGACTTCACTAATTAGTTCAGAAAAGTCCTATTTTTCTTCGTCAAAAAACGTCGAACTGTTATATGCAACACAATAAACACTTTGAGTATTAGTATTTTTATCTAACTTTAAATTGTCTATAGAATCGAGATTCGCGGAAAACACTAATAAGAAATACAAATCACAACGGTATTAAAAGTATTTTACAGAACGTTTACTGTACATGAAGTTTGACCGCGAACTGATTACAACTCGTATTGGAACTGAGTTTCCTGAAATTTAGGTATGCACGTTGAAACGCACATGTAAAATAAGTTTTCATTCAAGAAATTTTCGAATTCGCGCCGTAGCCCTGCAAGGGTGCACAACATTCAGTTTTTAAGTCTCCCCAACAAACGAAATGTTGGCAACGCGTACCGATTTCTTCAGAGTTCAAGTTATCTATTGAAACTTGCAGATGGCAGCGCAGTATTTTATAGGAAGTCGGTAGAGCTCGGCGTCGGCGCCCGCGCCCTCCGCGCCGCGCCTCGCCCCTCATGTAAACGTCTTACAGCACTGTGTTTGTGAGCGTCAATAGTTTTATGTGTGTTCGATACACACATACACGATTTTCCATTACCTCTACACCTGAATAACACTTTAAACGTGTATTAGAAAATTTCAATTTTCAATTTTGCGTAAACTTCAATGAAAAGTTATTATTATCGTGAAAACTCCTGCCTATGCATTACAATTAATAATTAATTATGACATCTTTTCAATTAAATTTAATCTATTTATAAAAATTATCAAGCCACTATAACAATGCAATAGAACACTCACTGGACTGTTTTAAAAAATTGACATTCTTAAGAAGTAAAACGGTTTTTTAAATGTATTTTAGTTTATTGCAACGAACCGTCTATTAGCCAAATGACTACTTAACAAAAGCCTACTATAGAGATTGTTATAAATAACGCCGTAGGATCAAAAATACATCATAGACTTTTAATTACCATTAGACAAATTTCACATTATGCTGGCTTAAAAAAATATATAAAGATTACATTATATGTATCGGTCTTGTGATATCTTAAAATTACACACCTCCTCCTTATCTTCGAGACACACCTATTTATTGGGTAATTGTGTTTTAATGAGATACGTGAGCAAAAAGTAATTAGCTTGCGGATTGTTTTGTACAGTCATTTCATTGCTCAAAAAGAACATTTTCCGGTAGCACTGAGTATGAGGTAACCTTACAGTTTTTATTATTAATAATTATTATACAATACTAAGTAAGTATACAGCGAAAAATTTTCACGTTATCGTTCATATACACTATGAATCAATATATATAATTTTACATACTTGAAGCACGTATCTAGAAAAATAGAATACGTAACAAATGTATAATATTCAGACGTGTGATAAAGATAAGAATTGAAGTCTGGAGGCGGGACGCGCGCGTCACACAAGAGGACTACGACCACGTGGTCAGATTTTTAGCATTCTGCGTGCAACACTCAATTGTGGCTCAATTGCTCTAATGAAATTCTCATTTAGCGTCACTATTATTCTGAATAAAGAAACGAACTATTTTCTATAAGTGCTAGGACGTGAATAATAATTGTCTTGTTAAATATTGATATCTCAATGTTTAAAATGAGTTTCAGATTTATAAATTAAAAACATTGTCCTTCTAAAATTTTAAAGCGTTTTGATTTATGAATAAACATTTTCATGTCGGCGACGACTTCAAAGTTACTGCTACAGTTAGGTATCTTCGTCATACAATTTTAAGATTTTCCTAGAAAAACCCGGCAGTCATTAAAGCTTCATTTATCATATATTAATGATGAAAATATAACTAAAGCTCGAACAAATAACTGTTTTTTTATGTTTCATGATTGTAAAAGATTGTGTGACTGAAGACTCATGCGTGCGCTACATCACGTGCGCCTGTGTCTGATCCGGAATAGATGCGTTTGTCATAGATGCCGAAATTTACGTGGGTCAGCCCCGCCTTCAAACACAAACCCACACACACAAGCTTTCGTCGCACTAATCGACCGCACGTCATCCAACCCCAGAAACCGAAAGGAATTTGAAATAAATTGTGCGTGACTTTGGTAATCACACTATAACTTGCAATAGCGTCTCAAATCCACGTTCAGACATTAGTACGCGTATATAAAATTAAAAGGAGTGTACTCGTTAGGTTAACCTCATTATAAATAGTGACAGTGAAACTCCCTGTTGATAAATTTTCGCCGAAATAAACTATAATAGAAGCATATTCTATCAAAGAAACGTTGAGGTCGTTGAGGTCTTCTGTATCAGAGTATTAACTTATATGTACCTTGTATGATCTCTTGTAAACATCTCCGTTACGTCATTGTGACATACAAATGCCTCCATGGAGGACTGCATGAGCAACTCCACACACGCATTTTAACATACATGTATTAACAAACACACACATGGGTAAATTATGTGTCGAATTATAATACCAATGGCAATGGAATAAAACTAGCGCCATGCGGTTGTGAGACCCGGTAACGTTCTCGAATGTTCTCTATAGAACGCACGCTTTGTCGCCCCCTTTGAAGAAAGTCTGCTGCAGTTAATATTGATAAATGAATCTCTATATCCTTATCAGGCGGCACACGATTTATGCTCATCATTGATATGAAAATTGCGGCGTCATTTCTTTCATCTTATCAATTCAAGGAAAACGCGTAAAGTAAACCGTTAGTGCTTGTTTTTTAGTAGTAATTTTGTTTTGCGAAATGTTGACACTGCGCACCGCATTGACGTACAAAGCTGTTAGGAAAGCCGGCGGATGGAATGCTGATGATATGTAGGTTCGATTTGAATTAATTACGAGAACCAATTGAAGACTTCACTTTTTCTATTCATATCTCATATTAACCATATGTACTTAAATTGTTTGTCTGGTGTATTTGTATTGTCACGAAAATCAATTTGGAATATGTATTTGTAAAGTTGTAAAACTGTAAGCGTATCTTTCAAGTCCTCTCCTTAATATCAATAATATATTCACAAATTGTAAGTTGTAGTATCTTAAAAACTCTGAAATGATCTCCGATAAGAAAGTGCAAACTCTACTATAGACAATGTTTCGTTGTCTTTCAAGCGAACGTCATTTTGTGGTTTATTTCCGAGATACTCTGATAAAAGATTATTCATTATGATAAAGATGTGCGGATGCGTATGTGTCACGCGTCTTTCCTAGACGAGAGTGTCTTATCTTATCAATTAATATAAATTAGATAAATATTGTTTAAAAATTTCCATTACTAAGGTAAGGTATACGAGTTAGTAGTTGTGACACCTGACTGATTCCGTAAGTATTATGCAGTCTTAATGCCAACGACGAGGTTAATAATTACTTGATATTTCAGAATGTTTTCAGTTCAATTAGCTTAGAGCTTTTTGAGATCCTATGTATATAAGAAGGGATAAAAAAGTAGTGAGAATGAGATAGAATATAATGACAATTGATAACTTAATAATTATTTTGTCTACATAGTCTCCGAGTCTCTTTACACACCGAGTCCAGTGCTTTTCCAAGTTTTCAGTCTCTTTAAAAAAGTTTTGTCTTGGTCCTGATAAAAGCTCTTTTCTTTTCTCTTTCTCCCTACTTTAAGTATACAATACGACGCATTCTTTGTATCATTTAATTACAACATTTTTTATTTATTTAGGAAGTCGGACTACGGCCGAAAGTCGAATAACCTTAAGAGAATTTATGTAGTTGTCGTCAGTATCTGGCTATGACGTAACAATGTCTGTCACTGTGTCTGGAGGGTCTGGCGAGTTCTGCTACGGTCAGGTTAAGGGTGATAAAGTTCAGGGAAGCCGCACCTTTCCCAATAGATCGTATAAACTATAACAATAAAATATGTATTCTAAAACACATGGCAAAGTTTTATTGACGGTATAATGTTTGTTTCGTGAACGTTGCGATAAGATAAAATAACTGAAAGGTTACACTTCTATTTTAATACTTATACATTATGTAGCGTATAAAGCAAATATGTTTTATTTTATACTTCAAACCGGCGTGATAATGTATCACTTAGTTGATATTAATATATTGGTGATGTTTTTGGTATATGGGAAATAACGAATCCGCAATGTTGATGATATTGATACTAAGGTAATTACTAAAAATTATGTAACATGAGTAATGTTGTTATCAGAAAAACGGAGTGCATTAAATCCAAAAATATATTTAGATTATTTGTTTATTTATTAAAACAAACCCTTTTAGTGCTCTCGTTTCACTTACGTTTACGTTACAAATATTTATACAATATAAATTACTCGTAAAATATTATGAATCGTTAATATTATCGTACTTAACCGAAAGGAGAACTAATACTTAATATTATCTAGTAATCAGTATATATATAGATAGAGCTTCATTTTTAACGTGTTGTTTCTCAAGTGTGCTATATAAAATATTCAACATAAAACAATTATTTTACCTTCCCATATACACGCATTACACATATAAAATATAATCGAGTACAACAGGACAATTATGAATAATGTTTAGGTAGATTTTATAACGTATAATGTATTTGAGTAAATACCTAATTATTACTAATAAAGTATACTAAAGTAACAAAATGCATCAATAAAAATAACAATTTTATAGGATTGAAGAATAAATCACTAATTATATTATAAATACCAATTAATTAAATCGATATAATTTGATTTATATTTATACAAAATATAAAATAGTATTGTGTTTTGGTAAAGTTATACTAATTTTTGACCATTTTTTGAATGAAATGGCTCTGTCAGATTCGTGTTTTGTTAATAACGTGAACAACATTAAAGTCTAATGATAGTAAATAGATTTTTCAGTAATATTTGTATATAATGAAATAGAAAATTAATTATGTATTATAATATAGTTTTTGCATTAATCCGACTTTTAAAAATGTTGGCAATAGGCAAGACAAAAGAACAAAAATAACGTGATTCATCGGGATAGTCTGTGTAAAAAGGAGACTTCTAGACAGGTTTCTGTAAGCTCGTCTATGAACTAAATAAGGATGCTGAACGCGAAGTGTGATGCTATTTCTAGTTTATGACCTGTACCATTTTAAAAATACACTGGGATAAATCCATTCTGAAGTTTTAAATTCTTACCTAGATTCTAACTAATATGATTCGTTTAAAAAACATTAACAGTAGAAAATAATTATCAATTAACATCTACAGCTATGCATTGTTTAGATACTGTATTAGAAATTTTTACTTCTGTCAAGGCGTTTAATGATGACGATGATGATAAGTATCTTAAGTTAATCTTTATAAAATTAACCCGTTAAAATCGGTCCAAGCGTTACAGAGGTAAGCCGGTGCAAATAGACAAACATAAATATAAATTCTGTATCTGTTAAAAGTAGTTGTAAGTATTCTTTGACTGTTCTAATTCTGAAATTATTACTATAGTCTTGATAACGTTAACGACGCATCATTAGTCTTTAAAAAGACACTCTGCAGGCTTAACTAAACTTTCAGACATGACATTCTTTAATAGTTCTTGATTTTTTTGTCATTTTTATATATATAGGGAGGCAAACGAGCATATGGTGCGCCTACACTAAGGAATTCCAGTCGTCCATATACACCTCAAAGATCAGTGGATCTAGACGACGCGTTGCCAACCTTAAGGCCTTAACCACATTACATCATTTATGACGTTGTGAGATTCTGCTACCGGCCATATTTATATTTATTTCGAATAAAAAGTATGGTCTTGTAATATCACAAATAAACTCTTAACTCATGTAACAATTATATTCTTAACATTAAGTTTAATTTGAAATTAAAGTACGTCATCCGACATCAGATAATTCGTTGTTATCTATATGCCTATAGAAATAATAATATTATTTTAACAAACCAAGACTTGTTGACTTCCGGCTTATTGTTCTGCATAACATCTTAAGCTATATCAGTTAAAATTCTAAGCAACGTCGCGTTGAAAGAAGAGCAAAACACACTTTGTAAGTGTCTAATGTGTTTTGAGAAATCGATAAATTTTTCTTAGCCAGTATATAAGTTTCGTATAATTTGCAGTATAGCTCAGTGAGGTCAACTCTTACTACTGCAAAAATAGCTAAATAGACATTAAATAAATCTTTTACTTGTTCGGATATTTTTTCTGGCAGACATCGACGGGAAAGTAGAATGCTTTTTACATACAGATAGACATGTCAGCCCCGTAAAGGTGTATGCAATATAATCTATGCATATGGTATTGTCCGTTCATATCCAAATAACAGCATTTGGTATGCGCATATTAAAGTACCTACGGTACTTATAACACGAACGTAATTCATAAAACTTGTTAATTTATTAAATTACTTCTTATAATATTGGTCATCTTGTGGTACTAAAATTTCCGCACTTTTTTATTATAAAGTGATTTCTAAAATGCCCTACCTACAGAACCAATCCTACAACTCTATTACTTTTTTAATTAGATCGTTACAATATCTATAACTTAATTTATGTTCTGATTATGGCGGTACAGAACTAAGGCGTGAATGTTCATTAAACCATTATGCCTTACGTTTACTTGACGTCATCTAAGTTTAAATTATAAAATTATAAACTGCAAAAGATATTAAGTAAATTTTTATTAATTACGCTCCGCTAGTTTATCTCTTAATATAATATAAATGTAATTAAAATATTAAATTATTTAAATTATTACTGACTGTCTTTACTTAACTGTTAGTGGTTCATCCTGCCAAAGCCTTGTAATAAAAATTAAAACTACGCAGAAGTCAGATCTATGTCAGTCATTATTTCTGTAGGTTCAAAGATAGGTTAAAAACATCCAAAAGATATTATTCAAGACTATAAAAGAAACATATTAAGTATAGGAAATTTCCACAATTAACATGAAATTTTAGGTGTTCAAAATAAACTGCTGGTAAAACCTCTTGTGACTCAAGCTCGTTTAACGACCTTGCGTATAATTTCAGTAAGGTTCAGTACCACTGGCGAACCTGAATACTTTAACACACACAAACTAAAAGAACACACACTCTCAACATTTCGTTATATTAACATGTAAAGCTTTTCATATAGATACGATTACACGTGAAAGTGTAAATCGAGACTCAGTCCAGTTTAATTGCTTACTCGAATATAATTTTATTAGTGTGTGTACGTGTGCAAGTGCAGTAAGTTTTACCTTGCTTGTAAACATTTGGTTCGTATCGAAAATGTGTCATGAGTTTCAAACTCAACATCTAGGGGCATTTTGCTTTATTACAATTCTGGAGCCCAATGCATCACTCACGTCGAGACTGTAGTAACTATTTCTCTTTGAGAATTCTTTGAGTGAAAACAAAAATATTGATAGTTCTTAAAATGTAAATATAATTACCATTAGATAATACAATAATTTAATATTATATAATATGACTATGAGATACGTAACAAAAACTATTACCAATATAATTAACTATTTTATATATTATAACTTATGTAAATTCGCACGAATTTAATACAAACATTGCTTTCATGAAAAAATATTATGTAGAGGTAAGGAATAATATACAGTCGGCTATATTATGCGGCTGCTAAAACATCCGTCGGTCGCCATAGTCGTGACACACGCTTCTCATCAGAAGGCCATTATGACTGCAAAACAAGTTGTACGTAATTACATTTAGACGAACCACTGCTCCTACTAAACAGTTTTGTCTTTACATACACAGCGTTTTACCTCGCCGAAGGCTTTTTGTTTCCACGAATTTTGACAATGTCGCTTCTCCGTTCGTATAAGAGAATAAAATAATTATTATATTATATTTTATAACTATAGATTTAAATTGTAATTTATTTAGTTATAACAAACATATTTCCCATTTCATGCTGGTTTCTAATATTTGTATAACTCTGACGTTTCAGTAATTCAGTCATTAGTTTATTTATTTCTTCAAAACATGTGATATAAACTGTTTAATAACTTCCCGTGACAGATCTGTGCTAAAAGCAAGTGAAATAGAATGTGTTTTTATTTAATATTAAGAATACATACATAACTCATAATAAATATTTTTTTGGAATAAATATGAACTCATGTTTTTCAGAAATTGGTCTAATGACGTGGTTTTTGGTGGCTAAATGCAAATTAAATTAGTATCTATGTTTTAATAGTAACAATGCGTGAATATTTAATAAAACATAGGTAAATATTGATCACAAAAAATAAAATATCTGTGACTGCGACATAATAGTAGGTACACAGATAAAAAGTTATACAATAATTTAAAGACATAACAATATAAATTTAATAGTTACAAACACATATACTGAATGTAGTCATGTTATTCGTACCGTTGTTGTTTCTGTAAATATATATTTATATATAAAATATGTAAATTCTGTCGTGCGTTTATATAGAACAACGTTACATATTTAAATGTAATGATAATGAAGAATAAATTATTAACAAATGTAAATTTATGTCGGTGAAAAAAACTTTAAGTGACTATTTACAAATATACTACATATTAAAAAGGTGTAAAATGCCAATTATTTACTAAAAGAAGAGAATCAGCATGACTTTTTTTGTTGTATCGGAAGGGTATAGGAAAGGTTCAGATTAACTTTTGAACTATCAGATGGTAGTAAGTGATTATGGACCATGGACGCCTTCAAGATCAGCAGTAAGATCTAAGAGACCCCTCGCCAATCTTAGTCATATTGAATCAGATATTCAATGACGTTCTACTGTCGGTCTTATATATGTATATATTTTATTTTGTCTCACGGATTATTGGGATATAGTCGTAATATATTTATTTTGATATGGGAGCATAGATTGGGATTATATGCGACTTTTTCCCGTTTTAAAGTTTTTAACGCGTCACGTCGTCAGAGTTTCTTTATATGTTGGGAAAATGTATTTGACGAAAAATATTCCTATACATCTGTTGAATTACAAAGTTTAGACAGTTTAATTATGACTTGTTCAAGTTTACTATAAGTTATTATTGCTTACGTCACATAAAGAACTTTAGGTGATTTTAAACTTTAATTGAAAAAAGGAAAAAATATAGTGAATGGTGGTGCGATTAGATTTTCAATAAGAAAAAGACGTTTTAGAGTTATTGATGATACCATTTTTGCATTTGAAACAGCTAAAACTAATTAACTTACAAATTTATCACTTAAATTTAAATTTTTTTGCATTAGCGTTTTTGAGTAACTATTATTACATGAGATAATTCATTAAATATATTAAGTGATGAATTCCTAATTTTTATTTAAATTAAATATAACAAAAACTGTATGCCTGAATTTAGACAGGTTTTATTTTAAAATTATATTTCTTACAGAGTTTTAACACTTTTTAATTATTTTCAGCCAAAACCCGTTTTACATATCATATATGTATTATTGACTCTGGACATATTGTCAAACGTCAACTGGTAATACTAAACGAATTCTGACGTGTGTGCTGATGAAATATGTGTTAACTTGCGCAAACTTCAAATTTTTCATATTAACAATAAAACTTGTGTTTGCCTCAAACTAGTAACACTCATATCATACCCGTTCTATCCGGCTGTATGGAATCAGAAAGATTAATTCGTGATTTTTTTTAAATGTACAAATAAAATGTTTCAGTCTATATTCGTATGCTAAATAAATATTGATAGATTATTATTATAAAGTTTCAAATACTATGAATACGTATTATGTAAATCATTTATTAATCTATCAACTTGATGTTTCCGTCTCTAAGAGCAAGGCTTCGAAGATCCTGAACAATCACTTAATTAAAATATAGTAAACATTTAAAAGCAAGATATAGTACGCACACTAATTATAGGATAATTAATCTATTCACGTTCGAGAACCCTAAATTTAAGGAATGCCATTTAATACCCAAACAGAGTTAATATTTACCAAGCTTTAAGGTTAAGATACTTCGCAGGTACAAACAAGTAACATCCGGAAACATCACATTAATTTTCACATTTCATCTGTCTTTATACTTCATATATCTTCTAACTTGTTTAATTAAAGGAGATCATGAAATAGAAAGTGACATCAACATGCTTGTCAAAAGTTTTAGTAATATGTTTTCAAAAGCGTGTGTAACATTTAAGTACGGTATTTTTCCTCTTTTGATTTAATATGTATCGTTGTCGGTAATTGTTCGTTATAGACGATAATGATACCCGCCTAACAAAAGTACTTTGTCATATAGAACTTAAAAATGTTTCAAGAATTTATTCTACTCTCAAAGGATGCTAACCTTATTTATAAAGATGCTCTGGGTGAGGTTTAAATCGATTTTGCTAACAGATTTTAATAATAACTTGTTTAAATTTTAACACAAATATATTTTAAACTACTTGCATAACATATGTCCTTAGAAAACCCTGTTATTGCCTACTCATGGTGTATGATTGTCATATTAAGTTATACTTTATTAACTTGCTAAGTCCCGTGACCACGGGTGACTGAATATTTTTTCTTATTTTTCAGTAGTATCCCGCGAATGTCCAACCATTTTAACCTTTTCAAACAGTTTTCTGCCCACATCACGGTAAAGCAATTATTAGAAAAATTGTCCTCATTTTAGTGCCCACAAGTATAATAAAAATAAAATACGTACAGAATATTTTGTTATATACGAGTAGACTTCGCGTGTTCAATTATTGCTATTACGTCTAATGACAGTGTATATCCAAAGTAATTAGAAGATATATAATCACGGTGATTTTAAAATTAAATTAGCACGTTATGGCGCCATTTTAACAACAACCAATCTAAAGATAATAACGATCGCTAGATTCTTGAATATCATAACATGATTAGCGATAAATAATTATTCTACTGCTCAAAATGCGTAAATAATGAGTCTAGATTTTCTAATTTCATCGATTTGCCAATACCGCAATAAAGATTTTAACACCGCCGTCTCACGTCATTCCACTGACGAGATGGAAATTTTACGGACGGAATTATTTTAATCTTTCATTTATACGTGACTATCTTCATTGATATCCTGTAGTTACAATATCAAATTGTTTTAACGCAATCATTTATGATTTTTTCCATACCATTCGAAATATGTTGTCATAGTTTAAGGTTACGACACGAATTATAGAGAGTGGAGAATAATATTATTGTTTTCTTTACAGACGCCTGTTTGCGATGTCAAGGTGAAAGTAAGAAGGATTCATATGGGAAGCAAGACTGCGTCGTTGTTTGGGGTGAATGTAACCACAGCTTCCACTTTTGTTGCATGTCTCTGTGGGTAAAACAAAACAATCGCTGCCCTTTATGTCAGCAAGAGTGGTCCATTCAAAGAATGGGAAAATAGATCTATAATTTCAGCTCATCGTATAATTTGTCTTTTCATTACATCTTGTATTAAATACAGTAATATTGTAATATGAAATACACAATAAATACTTTGAAATACTTATCGCGTATTTTCATTAAATACGAGTATAAATGTATACACATTGTATAATATAACTTACATTGTCACTGCAATTTTAAAATGTTTTCATAATTAGTAGAGAGATACTTCTCGAATCTCAGTTCAAACTGAAATCTTCGTCAAAATGAAATTTTCTGTAAATTAAACATAGTCTCTTATTACAAGAAGTTTACTATTAAACTCGTTACGGCGACAAGTAATGCTTAATATTTCTTATACGTCTTGACTACGCGTTCAGAATGTGTGCAACAAGAATAGCTTGGTTATAAATTATCTGTGACAGGAGTAAGCGATTACTGTACAACATATTACACAAAATAATTACATAGACGTACGTAGTTAAACGCTAATTGGTGGGTGCTCAAACGCAACTTTAAAAAGGATGTAAGAATAGTACTGATACCTTGATATCACAGTTATGTCACGGATTTTCGACCAATAATATTAGTTCTCATCCGTCAAGACATGTCTCGTTTCATATGAATATATCTAATAAATCACCGATGTCCAAATAGTCATTAATCATGATTAGTGTGAAATAAATAACGCAGCATGCCTTCACACATTGTTTGTATTCCGATAATTGAAAGCATGGTAAATATGTCATCTATTTTCTTCAAAACGATGCTATTGTATTAGTCTTTTCGTACCATACTCAAGCTTTTTGATAATCTGTCCAACAATCAATAAAAAAAGGTTTTGAAGGCCTTAGGGACATAGGTATAAAACGAAGTTACATCACACATAGGAGATGAGAATTTCAATATAATAGTACCATCGAGATATGAATATGTATTGTTTACAAATTATAATTAAATAATGCATGTATTTAGTTATGCCTTATGCGCAGTAGACAAGACCGTAGGATGCCGTACCTTGTATCATGATTCGATTACAATAATTGCATATTGATATATTAAATATTTGTTCAAGATTCTGCGCAATATGGAATTTTACGCTTGGGACCTGTTTTTAACTCCATATCCACACGTAGTATGAAGAAATGGAAAAATCCAATGAATCAATTTATGTAAGCAATTGATAGTTACAATGTCATATTAATTTGGAGTATTGTATCGAAACGATTGCCTTAATCACAATATTACGTCGTTGCATGTGAATCTGTTGATATTCGAAAATATCGTTGACGAACTCGTATCATTACTTGGGATTTTTTCTGAATCAAAAATCATATCTAAAAGTGTCATATTAGATACTAGGTACTAATTATATTATTCACCACTGGTGCCCCGCGGTATCTCTCGCTTTCATTTTATCTGTGCATGATGATGACTAGAACATTTTACATAGTTTAGAAATATTTTATCTAAGGATTAAGTCATATGTTAAGACGCATTAACGTGAGATGTACCACTAAGCCGGTGAATAATGCCTGATGTACGAATAGTTTCTACCAAATTATAATATAATCAGATAGGATGTGAATTTTTAGTAATTTCGATGTAACATATTTATAAGGTACTAGTACCATTGAGACGAAGTATATATATATCACAACAAGCTGTGATTTATAACTTGATCTAGAAGATATCTGCGTCGGCGAAATAAGTGTATCTTGAAAACCTTTTATCATTTGAAATAGCATTGTA
Source organism: Hebomoia glaucippe (assembly GCA_025727935.1). Taxonomy (NCBI): domain Eukaryota; kingdom Metazoa; phylum Arthropoda; class Insecta; order Lepidoptera; family Pieridae; genus Hebomoia; species Hebomoia glaucippe. The sequence continues at coordinate 4,250,469 of JAOSYY010000003.1, forward strand.
TTGATTTGCGATCGTATTTCAGAACAATCATTACACATCACTTGAAAAACGATATGTTATCTGTTATGAATCATACCAAGAAATATCTAATCTAGATTTTTGTGGATCTTAATATTTTTGTAGTATGATTTTAGTTGACACAAATCAGCAACTAGGTCTATAAACAATAAACAACTGTAAAGGATGTATGTAGGTCAGATTGTAACGGTTTGTGGCGCCAGGCTTATTAACGGATTGGAAGATAAAAGAAAATTTTACATGGTATCCGAACAAACGATTGGTTGGATGTTAAAGTATCATGCTTCCTAAACGAAATATCGAAGCGGGGGCTGTTACAAGGGAATAAAATCAGTTAAAGTCTCATTAAAATGCTGTTTTGAAGATTCATTAATAATTTAAGCAAGGATCCGACAAGTTGCGTGCGATAGTGTAATATTTATATTACGTAACGTTGCATACATTTTAATCGTTTATATACAGCAACATATTACATTTAGATGTAAGTAATCAATTATTGTTTTAAAACTGTTCAATTTTCTTAACCTTGTAGATACACATAACAGCTTATCAACGATTAATGCCTACATAATTCACGTCCTTAACAATACAATTTACTTTCAAATTCTAAAAACCTATTTAAAATATTTGATAATGAATTCCGTTTATATTTATCACATCAAGTTTCTTTGTTTCATAAACGAAATAGTGAGAAACATTATTTTGTTCGCGGTATACAGACACGTTCCGCCACACCCGGCCAGGCCTCCAGGGCCAACCAATCGCAAGTCTCCAATACTAACTGTAATCGCTACTTTCAATGCGATATAATACTCGGCCTTGGCTAGATGCAATGATTGCGTCAGCCTAAAATACTCATTTTCATGAGGAAATTATCGCAGATTCCCAGAAATACTGTGTAATACACTAATTACCAAAACGTAAATACTAAATGAAAGACAAGAGACAAGAATTTTTTGAATCAGTAAAAACCTATTAAGATCTTGGACTTTTGTATTTATTAATCGTATAATTACAAGCCAAAAGACTGACCTTCACGATACGTAAAAACGATAAAAACTGTCTTCCGTCTTTAGTTTTAAAATTAAATAATTTAGTAGTTATTAGATATCTACGTATTCATTTTTAATAAATTCCGCCTGTCATGAATTCTAAGAAATTATCAGTGATCACATTTCTGTTGTTATCAGCTATTTCTTTTCTCATAGGAAAGGGACTTAGAATATATGCAATTATTTGTTTATTTCAGATCTAATGCTCAGCGTTATTAAAGAATATTCTAGTAGGTTAAAGGTTTTGTCCAGAGACTAAAGTGTCTATATTTAAACCAATTACAATGCAGGATTAGTTATAATAGGTAAAATATAGTATCGGAAGGTTAAATATCTTTTTTAAACGTTAAAATAACACATATTTATCTTTGAAATGTTATGTAATGAGGTTACTCTTTGACTATCTAACCAAGAATTTTGGCTTCTCATAATAAATATCAATATACTAATTTATAATATCAATTAATTTAGACCGTTAATGTACTTACAGTAATTTAGTTTACAACTATACAATAAGGCATCTATATAGTTTTTTTTTTTAAAAAGGCATGCAAATTCAATTTATGAAAATATTTTTAAACTATATTATTTGTTAATACTTTGTCATTATTATTGTCTCTCATATATTTAATTTCTCAATAAAGTTTTTTTATAAAATAAGTATAAAAGTAAAATACCAAAATAAAAATAGTATAAAAAACCTAATATGGAAAACCACCAGCAGCGGAGCTTGGCCCAAGGTACCGATGGTTAGGTTATTATTATTAACTTCTATATTATCTTTTCTAAAGTAAAGTCTGCAAATCTAATGAAATAAAGTTTGAAAAAAAATTTAATAAGCCCTATTTTGCTTGCCGTGTTGCCAGTACACGCAATTTCTCACTTCCTCCAGAATGTGCAAATCATAAGGTATTTTATAAATAATTTTCACTAACAGTTTGGGCACTATTTGCGGACTGCTGTAATTTTCCACTCAGTGAATGCATCATGTAAGTGGATGTTTATGAAACAGAACACCCAGTCCATTGTGGTTACTCCACGTTGTACACTAATCATTATTTCGTAGGTAATACGAGAGAGATGAAAGAACATTCCAGACATACGGATAAAAGTGGCATTAGCAATTGGAAAAGAGGTTTTTTAAATTAATGATCTTTTTAATATTTTTAACTGTACCAGACTGATCTTTTAGTTTCTAAAATATTTAGATATGTAATATAAAATTTAGTTAACTTATAATCCTTACAAAAAGTTCGATTTAAATACTATTTACCTTAATGTATAAAGATACAATTTTCACAAATGGCAACTAAAAAATTGCCATTGATTTTGGTTCGTTATAATTTTTTAAATACATATTAGATAAGTCTTTGTTTTTTTATCTATAGACTTTGGCCAAAAAGAATAATTACTTTACAAAAATAATATAAATGATTCATAAACAAAGATACAAACTTATTTAATTTCCTGGATAGATATCATTACTATCTTTGTTAAAATATAATGTCAAACCGTGGATCCGGGTTTTTATTCAAAATGTGAATAATATGATTAGACAGATTAAGACATTGAAATTAAAAATAATAATAATAAGTATTGCAATTATTAATAAATATCTATTATGATTAAATACTATAATAGTGTTTTCGATAAAGAACTTCGTTCGATAAATTGATATTCAGCTTATTTTACTGCTTTTATATTATAATGAGCAAAGGTAACAATGATAATACATGAATAAATAATCAACTATTTCATCTATGTATATAGCATGCACCTACGCTCTAGTCTAACTGCGCAATTAACCTAAGTACTTATCTGCATAATTATGGTTTTATAAAACAACAAATAAGTAGTTAATCCCTGTAATAATATCTTGTGGTCGCCGTATTTAATAACATTCTCGACGTTAGCGTCTAAGGTATTTCTATTATCATTGTTAATTTTCTGAAAACTATTGATTTGTTGCATTCCTGTCCCAAGTTTTTATTACCTTATTAATAGCGTGGCGGTAAACAACTATAAGTTGCAACTCTTTGATTCGTTTATTCGGACGTTTCGCATTTTGATTTTTCTACAATTTAATTAAATATTATTCGTACACGTATTCCCTATTGCCATTGCTTACAACTGCACCTGTCACTGAACAGATTATTAACTTGGTATTAAATAATATTAATTTGATCAAACGTAGAGTTCAAATTTGTTCACTGCTAACTGGTGTTTTATCAAAGAACGCATACATATATGCATTGTCGGTACTTTAACCTTTCACCTACCTAGTAAGAATCGATGGCTATTTGTGTCAACGTGACACTGTATATTAAATAGTTAGGTAAAATTATAATTAAAAACAAATGTATATTTTTACAAAAACACCAATACTCTCAGTCCCATCAATGTTTTTAGCTAAGTATCTAAAAACTACATATAGTTCAGAAAAACAAAAAACTACATACAGAAAAATTATACAGTAATTTCAGAGTTTTATATGAGTATAGAGTAAATTTCTTAATTTATTTCGATATTTCAGAACGCACTGTTATCCATATTAATATTAAGACCCAGCAATATTCTTAACCAAAGCTTAATGAGACATATAAGTCTGAATTATGTAATCAAATTTATGCAACTGACTAAACTTAATATAAACGTAACAATTAGCATTGAAAATAAGTTAACGTAATCAACGTCCCAATCTGTACACTTTGGTACTCTAAATAATGTTTTAGCGCTCGTTGTTACTTGTTCACTCGGAATGATTATCATGACTAATGTAATATCGAATTTGTAAGTAAAATTCTTTGAAACGTAACCTTTACAAGTAATTGTGCTAATTCTAAATTAATATATAATTTAGATTATATTAAAATTATGGTTTCTAGATAAACAAAAGTATTAAGTGAAAAACATGGAATATAATTTACTTTATCGATTACAATAGATTTTATCAAGGTAAATTCGATCAAATCTTTGTAGGGGATAGGGAAAATAAATGAAAGGAGGTGTGTCGAGGTCATTGACGTTGAATGTTGTGAAAGTTAAAGTTTTACTTGATATTATACAGACGTTGGCTGGGAGAAATTATTAGCAGGTGGTCTATGCATTCCAGTCATAGGTATACGTTGAATAAGATCCTAATACCATCGTGGCATTCTATTGGCAACTGTTACAATAGTTGCATCACAATTACCGACAAAGCTAATGACCTGCATGTATGTCATTATTTTTAGAAATCTTTTAATAGAACATCCTGACAGAACTTGACGTCATATATAGTTTTCGACACGACGAAATTTGTGATCAGAAACTCCGTATCTCGTATCACATTATACATATAATGGCGTTTTAAAAATACTCCTAGAAGCTTAATAATTTCAGAAATTTATTAATAATATATTGTGCCTCCAGCATTTAGAGAGCGCTGGATCAACTACTAGCCTTATTATAATTTTTTTCTGCATGACATTTAGAAGGGAGACTGGTTCTTGCCAAAAAACAAGTCGACCATATAGTTCAGGTTATTCTAGTTTCAAAGTCATTTTAGAGCGTTTTGGCACAGTCATTTGTTGTGTAATGATAAACTATTTTCCGACTGACGTAAGTATTATCTGTGGCAGGCGTTGATTGGTGGACTCTACCAAGCCCCCACACGTCATACGCTACAAGCTGCCACAATAACTCGTGACTAAAGTCACATTTCAATAATTAAATTTTGTTTCATCATCTATTCTGAGAACAATGACCATACCTTGCCACACCCTTTAGATTTTAGATTTACGACAACCTGTTTTTGACAAAATTTTTCTTGTGTAATGCGTATACATAATTGTATTTGTTTGATTGTTTTTTTAGATATTACCTACATAAGGAATTAAGGACGGATTAATAACACATGAATACCAAATTAGTTCTATAATTAAGAACTTGAGAGTAATAGAAGCCAGTCCGCAGTTTCACAACATTGTTTTAAGATGTGATAATAAGTTTACAATAATTAATTGTTTATTATATTTTCTTATGGCTTCTCTATTTCCTGTTCAGTTTATAATAAAGTACAGTCCTGCTGCATTATTTATCACCTTATTTTAACGACCATCTAGTTATCTCGTTGATCAAACTGTTATGTTTGTCAAGCTATTGGAACCGTTTTCAATTAAGATACACGCGAAATTAATTTGCCGCGGACAGCAGTTTCAGTAGGCAAAAACACGTGATCGCTTGGCCTTCATAGTTATCGAAAGCATAAAGAAGGAAGGAAACCACATGTAATGTGGGTGTGTCGTTAACCACAGAATATGTCATTCTTATAGCTGAAAATATTTGTTGACGCTGTGGCTAAAATCCCACCCGTAATTAATCGTTTCTTACATTATTTACAATTAATTATTTTCCTTAAAATTATTAATTATTACTAAATTTATTTGACTTATTTAAAAGGTAAAAATAATATTTACAGTCGATTTTATTTATGAATGGTTATGTCGGAAACCTCGGCTTTAATGTTAAGAATATAGAATTTCACATTTATTAAGGTTATTCTAAATAAATTAATTACGAATCAGAAACGAATTCAGTAAATTAAAAATTATATTAGTCATTTCAAATTTTAATAAGATTTACAAAATACATATATTTGTGGAAACAATTACATCAGCCAGATTAGTTTTTTTTAATAATCTTGGTATTAAGATAGACAGATTAGACATCAACGTGGCCACGTACGGGGAAATATTTTTTATAAATTATTTTTAAAGGACATTTTAAGACTGTTTAACGAACAGATTTTTCATACATTACAATGTATAAAAACTGTCATAAATATCATTCATATGAATCTAAGAAATGAAGAAACATTATCAAGATGAACGACTTACTGCTAAAAGTCGTATATGCGTAAAAATATTATTTGAAACAATTCAAATCATTTGTGTGTCTTGGCTCACGCGCGCCAATAATTGTAAGGGTCAATTGGACCAAAAAGTTCACAAAAAACTTAATTGACAATAATAAAGAATTATTATCGTTGGACTTCAACCGATCTGCGTCAACTGTTTTGTTGACGTCATTGATTCACCAAGAAATAATTGATGCAGTAGAACGGAGCAAGGACATTCCCTACCTATAGACATACAACAGTTCAAATATGCTTATTAAACGATAGAATGACCCTGAAAGGAAACTATAGATTTCCTAAGATCTTGCGTCAGAACAAGTTCTTGGACACTCATAAACTTAATTGACTCTACCGCGTTTATTTGAATTTCTTTATTTCCTGGTAAGAACTAGATTTTATTAATCCATTCTTCTAAGATAAGATAAAGCGTAATAAATAATATTTTGTAAAAAATATAAAACAAAAAAAAAACAATTGGAAAGATGTCACTTCTTTGACTTCTGTTATAGATTCCTAGTTTTCTACGTATGAAGGTTATTGAAAAAACCTTCGTGTAATAAAAAAAACAAATTGTAGTCTAAAATGCATACAACATTAATGTAACTTTTATTACAACCAACGCCTATCGATTCAAAAATTAGCCTCTATTTCTATCGTTATAAAATTATGACCTCCGGGCTCACACTGGCATACCTTTTCAAGCACACGTATGTAGTTAGAAGGCGTGTTCGTGTCCATACACATAACTAGTTGTAATCATGCTGACTCACACACGTTTACGTTGGTGCGTGTGTGAGTTCCAAGAATGCGATTCGTTTGAAAAGGCGCCAGTAGACACGTATGCCAGTCACCTGACCGTCTCGACCGAGCCTTCTGCAAGAGCGAAACGTTCTTTAATGCACGTATATTGCATTCCAATCTGTACTGTAAAACAGTAAGATGGAAAGCAAAATCCCAGAGGCCGTTTTTATTATCGTCAAGATAAACATAGTCTGGTCAGGAATGACGATTTTCCAGTTAAGATTTGTGATGCTATATCAGGGTTACCATAAATTGAACCTTTTCGTCTCTACTATAAAGGTGCACACACATAAATGATGACGCATAAGAATATGAACTGTAAAAATACATATTCTATTTTTAGATAAGTTGAATTAGTTCTCCTATCTGTAGTACCTCTATCTAAAAGATATAATATTCTAACAAAGTAGTCATAAAAAGTTTGTATAATTTGTTAGTATGATGTATCTATGTATCTATGACGCAAAATAAACGTGAACTTGCATGTTTCGACTATGGTTACATATATGCATATCTGAATGTTGCGCGATTGCTGTAATTGTTCAGATAAATAATAATGGGTTGTGTCTGGATAAAAGTAGCCAAAGTCAGCTTCTTCTAATAACCAGTTTCACACTTACGCGTTTGTTTATTTAGTTTTTAGTGTAGCCTTAAGGCCATATTGTGTACAGTGCACGTTGTCCTCAATTGAACGAACTGAATGTGAGTAGGCAAATAAAATATTAGAAAGGAAACATTACGATTAGTGCATTATTGAAAAAATTATGTATTTAATAAAAGATTTTGAAAAATATGTTTTATTTAAAGAAAAAGTAGACTGTTTGACCCCGACGTGATTTGAACACGCAACCTTCTGATCTGGAGTCAGACGCGCTACCGTTGCGCCACGGAGTCGATGTAAGAATTTGATTAATTTCGCAATAGTTTAAAATAATTACTCGTGTTGTATTTTCTTTAAATCCTAAATCATATTTTTTTTAAATATTATATAACATTAAATAAATGCAACCTTTCAGTTTTGTACACAACTGAGAAATACTTAACATCAATATACGAACATATTGTAGCAAGTTTGTGACTACAGCGCTATCTATGAACGGACAGGTGAAGTTCGTGAAATAGTAATGTAACATTATTTCATCCTGGTACCTTTCTAGGATACTAGGTGTATACATATACGTAAAAACAATGATTTATTTTTCATTAAGAAATATATTTTTTAAAATTAATAAATATTTAATATATTATTTAAATATAATAATAATAATTTATAGTATCTATCAATTTTACGATTTGTAAATACAGTGTAATTTCGTAATATGTTTCATAAGCCCCTGTGGCCTAATGGATAAGGCATCGGCCTCCTAAGCCGGGGATTGTGGGT
>JAOSYY010000003.1:4258720-4276018 GCA_025727935.1 Hebomoia glaucippe
TCCGTCCCATCATCAAAGGTGTCATAACTACTATCACCAGTTTTCGTTTTCGGGAGCAGTCCAAAAACACCCTGTATATCAATTTCTCTCATAATTACTTATTAATGCTGTAATTTTTAAAATTTTTGTTATTGTTCTTGTCGCCTCTTTTACAAAAAATTGGTAGTGCAGCAATTAGCGTCTTTTTTGTGATCAATACTAAAAATATTAAAAATATCAAACTGCTTTGTAAGTTATATGTTATATATGTCAGTCAACGAAAAAAAGTCAGTTTTTGTATATAACAAGGAAGACTTTACAACGTTAACGTTGGTCTTAATCAAGATTAAATTTTTTTTATTTACCTTCTAACATTATAACTTGTTTTTATCTATGAACATTTAAATATTACCTTGTGTTTAATATAATTAATATTGTTAATTAGTATGTTACTATATGTTTATTTTGAACATTTTATTTTCATAGAAAAGTACTTATTAAGAGAAAAGGTTTCGAAAGCTATACTAAAATTTTCTCATGTCCAACAGCTACAAATAAAATCAATTGAAGCAAATTATTTTTTAAGTATTTTATGCAAACAATAAAAACCAAATTTAATCTTAGAGTAATTCCTGAAATATTTTCTTCGAAAAACATATTTCGAATTGAATTTTATCGAGCAAGGTAATATTAAGACCAACTTACGATTAGGAAACTCAGGCAGATATCAAAATCAGGGCATAGTATTTGACAAAGTATTACTTTACTTGAAATTGGCAACAGTAGCAAGCACTTAAATAGAAATAAAGTAACTCTATCGTGGCGCTTACATAATAATACGACTTACAAGGTAAATTGTAGCAATTATTAAACCTCACGTTGTTAATAATATGTAAATTTTAATTGCAGGAAGTGAATACACATGAATGTTTTTTAGAATATCACGAAAAACAACAAAGAATATTCTCTTATTACCTATTTATACTCTCTCTGATCGCTCTACCCGTATATTTAGGGGTTAAAAAGGTTCCCTCAATATCGTGAAATGTATGTATTAATTAAGTAATTGTAAAATATTAAAGAACTCGATAAGAAAGTATATTCAATTTCAAATTGTACTTTATTATTTTTTCAATTATTAAGGCCTGATTAACATACGTGGCGTAAGCTCCAGAACAAACTTGCGTAAAATGAGAGACAATACTACAATAAGCGTATCTATGTATTAAATAAATAGAAGGTAGAGGGATCTGAAAAAGTTTAACTGAATTTATAAAAGTTTTCTCATTGAAAAATCCATATAACGATAATTGCATGTGTGACACATACAAAGCTAAATTATACATATGTAACACAAAAAAGTCGACCTAGATTTTATCATATTATTTTAGAAAGATAATATATTTTGATAGCTTGTCGATTCAAATTTTTTCCATTAAGGTCTGCACACTTATGTATTATATAATTACATAATGTATATGTGTATGTGCTTATACGTTTTTGTATTATATAATTCAGACCAAAAATTTTACTAATTGAAAATTAAGACTTAAGATGCAAAATTAATATTAAATATAATATGTACGTAATAAACAAATATTATATTTTGGATTGTATATTTTAGAAATAATTATTTAATCCATCATATAATTAGAAATATTATAGAACCCATTTTTTAGATAGATTCATTTTTTAGATATCACAAGTGAATTAATACTGTAATATTATTATTGCCTATTTTATATTTTTATTGCATCTTTAGCTTAACAATTGTGAATTTAAGAAATGTTTTCATCAGATAAACCATATTTATGATAATGTTCTCCAAGAAATGCATCTTACGAGTATTTTAATTATGTTAAATATAAAAAAGTAGGTCGACGGTATATAACTTACTGACAATTGCGGAAACATTACCAAATATATTTAAAAATTTATTTTGTATATATTTTATATTTTAATTTAACAAAAATACCTGGTTATTATTGTATTCCATTTTTAATTCTTTCTGAAAAAAAGGATCTAGAGGGGGCACTCCCAAATCCTTATTTCCTCCGGCAAGATCCTTCACTCCTTTTTGCACGGCATCCACCAAACATTCGTTTATTTCCAAAGAATTTCTATCGCATATTTTTAAATATTTTTCTGCAATTTTTATATTCAATAGAAGGTTGTCCCATAATAATATTTTATAAAATATATATCTACTTACCAATATCGATCAACGCATAACAGTTTGTAACAGTTAAAGTAATTAAAACATATATATTTATCATTTTATGTTATGTTTTATAAATATTCCTTTATGAAATCAAAATATAGAAACGACCTAGTGACGAACATAAACAGCCGTTTTGCCGTGGCTAAAGCAACATTAGCTGTGAAGAGTGGAAGCAGTGGAGCTATTGCATAAACATACCCATTCAATGTCACCCACAGCAGGTTCTGCCATTCTGCCAATGATATTATTGCATCATCAGAAATGGCGAACCTTTACTAATACACAAATAATTTTTGCCAATGAAATAATCGTCACCAGAAAATTTTTCGTTTTTTGAAGCATTAATTTTTAAACAGTATTTTGCTTTTTAATAGAAACAAATTCTAATAATTCGAGTATTCAAAATATTCAATACGTTTTTAAAATATATAGATTCTTTTTTAAATACTGATTTAACCTTTTGTAGAAGTTGTGACGAGAACAAATTACATAGATCTAATTAGTCAGGCTTTAATTTGAATAAAGCATACTAAATCATTCAACTATTTAATTTATATGCTATATTTATTAAATTATATCGTTGATACATAAATAGACTACAATATAACGGAAAATTTATGAATTTTGTATAAGAAAACATTTTTGTACCAGTTCCATCAAATAAATGTTATTTCACACCGAGGACATTTTAAATAGATTTTTGGGTAGTGAAAAACGTATAGGCACAGCGAATCATTGTTTTATCATCTCTGGACATAATAGCGTGACGTCATCATATAAATAAAAAATAAAAAATCGCACTCTGTCATTAAAAAAGAAGAAAATTCTCAATTTATGCTTATTCGGCTTTTTATTTTTAGCGCTCATCCAATACTCAGAAACTGACTAAATAATTTATTAGGTTTCGGAAAAACTTGTTTGCCTCCTATTTCCTGCTGTTTTCTCTTATTTATTTATATAACATTCTTTAAATGCATTATTAACTACGAATCTATGTGGAACCTTGGAAACTTAAGAAGTTCATAATGTATCTTGTAAATATTTTAATTGTTACTGAATTCATTCCGTCCTCATGTGTCGATAGGCAATAGCGCAATTTATTCCCTTAAATTTAAAAGGCGTCCATTATTCACTTCTGAAGATTAAATTTATAAAACTGCCTATAAAATTCTATATTTCTAAAGTTGTTTTATCCCAAGATATTTATGCACTATTAGGTATACGAAGGAAGGTTAGTAGGTTAAGTTTAAATGATACTAATACCTAAATATAAGTGCAAAACTTGCTCAGTCTGTCAGAATGTTCTTTTTTATAAACGATATATAAGTAAATATATAACTTTTATGATCTTATATTAGAAGAAGAAACTTGTATACATATTGGCAAGTATTTAATTTAAATTACATAATAAGTTAACATTAGCGGCTATCATTGTAACAATTCTTTTGATTTTATAGCTATTCGGGGCATACTCATATTTCTTTAAAAAGTGAAATAAAAACATAAGACACATCATTTATTCTATTTGTCTTCACGTTAAGCCTTGAGATGTAAAACCGAGTATAATATAGGAATATAGTCCCACATTTGTAATTTGTATGTACCTATAACATACTTATTACTTACATATATTACATTTTTCATTTGGCAATGACATGGAGCTGAGAAATTGCTTTACATAAAATGGAAGGCATAAAAAATTCTACGAAGTACGATCAATATCGTCAGTTCAAGTAAATTTTTGTACTAATCGAACTTATTCATTCTAAAACATATTATGTATATTTTAAATTAAGAAAATAACTACATATTAAAAACTAGTTTATTGTGGTAACGTAAATAATTATATATACATTTAATGTGCGATAGTACACCTCGATCAAATCATCCTTAACTAATTTAATTACTATTTTATACAATCCTTTCAAGTTTTTTTTTTGCTGAATGATAAATGTTACATTTAAATACATAAAATCAGTCAGATGAATAATATACCCAAGCACCTACTTGGACAAACCGTACCACCAACTAACTAACTAACCTCCTAGAACAAATTATATTTCTATTACTATAAGGAAGAACACACATGGACAGAGCTTGCTGTAATCCGTTATATTTGTTATACATAAACACTATAAATGAAGCATGTACCGTAGCTAAGTACACCTACTCAAATATTTTTGCACTGCTCTTAATGATACAATCTTAAAAATGACATAACGGTACATACAAGATTAATGAGAACACACAAAAACTAATCCATCTCTATTTCTATAGAACATCTCAACTTAAGAAAAATTGCCATGGGTACTATATAACTATAAATAAAAATAGTGATCCAACTGGCATACTATCTTCTTTTATACACAAATATAATCAAAGAGTCGTTTGGAATATCAATATAACAGTTATTTCTTAAAGTATCACAATATGCCTCACTAACTTAATTTATGAAACGAAAATAAAACTTAATACATTAATTTTTTTTCTGTTTGTCCACCTAATATTCAAAAGAGGTGGACCGAATTTATCGGGACTTCCACTGGCAAAATAGCTAAAGCGATGGCATATACCATAAGTTATTCTTATTTAATCAACATCGTTATGTAAACACAAAATCAACGCGGCTGAAATCATGAAGCATTTCTAGTTTATATATATCAAAGTAATATTTTCTCCTGGGAAAGAGAAGCAGGTGAGAAAAGACAAACAGCTGGAAGCTCACAAAACTTTGGTCATTTATTATACGTGTTTGCAGACAATCAGTCAATATTTTTATCAAACCAGGTAACCATAAATAAGAATCTAGCCATATATATAGCGTTTATTGTTATTAAATTACAATATGATTATTAGTAAGTAACAGTGGAAATAAATGTTCAAAAAGTATATAAATTAAACTACTATTACAAGTGGTCAATCGTATGTCAGAGTACTGTTGTAATGATTATTAATTATTTATCTTCTCCAGTAGGTCATTGACACGATAATTCTGGATTAGGAAGTAGGTAATGGGTCTCTAATAACTCATTACGGTATTTTTCTAATCTGAAATCATTATATTAATACGTAGAAGTATATTAAAAAAATAACTAAGGCAAAATGCATACAGTATTGATAGAAAACTGTTTCGTATTCGGCTCTGTTCTAATATGAAAATTCGCGATTACATACATTATCGTGACTATATATACATTAAATTATGTATACTCACGACATTCTGTAAGCAAGGATAAAATTCGCTGCTTTGGATAATCTGCCTTAATCAGATATCCTATAAGCAATACTTATTAGTGTATTCTATTTCAAATTCCAAAAATTCTGATAGATGTGTCAGCTTTATGTCGCCAATCTTTGATTATAAATCTTAAAAGCGTGCCTAATCATCCTAATCCATAATACATCCATCAGCCCAACCGTTTCGTTAGAATATAGCCACTTTATTTAATAAGATCTAGACATCAAAATTAGAGATTACTGATAAATATTTACCTTGTATAGGTACCTACAGTATTTTATAAGCCGGTGACTACCAAGAATCCATTAGGTGTAACTGAGGATATTTGTACATTTATATATTTATTATAATTAAAAACTGACAAACACATCAGGATATTGCCACGTACTTGTTGACGAATCACGAAAATTTGTAAAGTAATTAAATACAAATAAAGTAAAACCGGCAGAGTGTATTTTCTTATTTTAATATTATGTCTTGCTATATACTTGTAATAATATTGTGGCTTTTCTTCTTTTATACGTAAAATCAAATTTGTAATCTCAGCTTTCATTACACTGTAATAAAACCTTAACTGTCATTAAACGTTTTATGAAGAAATCGAACCCATAATTATTTATGTATAATCGAAAACCCTTTTGCAGTAATCGATTAAAATCCTTCAATTATTATTTTAAAATATACGCCGTATGACAAAATGAAGATATTTATGTAGGAACCAATTTAAGAGGTTCATTGATCTCATATATATGAATAACGCGCTTTGAACATTGTTTTGTTTTGAATCATTAGAACGTCGAAAAAATGTTTGCCGCTTTAGATGCACTAATCGAGAATGTCGTATTTTAAATTTGCTATAATGGTTGGCAAATGTCAAGTCATTACAAAACGAAAAAAGCTCTGTTATCTTTCAAACAAATGTAGAGCGACAGTTTAAAAAATATTATAAAGCCTCGGATCCAAGTGGCTAAAGCATTTTGCGAAGAGACTCCTTATGAGGCACACATCCTCGCCGGCACCGCGCTCCAACCAACCCTGTAAAATACGATTATTTTTCTTAACGCGACTCTAGTGAACGCAAACTCGTTCAAGAATTTAAAAATGACACTAAGAACTATGGTATTTTTGTTGAGTTTAATTGCTATTCACAGTTTGCATGTGTCTGAAGAAATAGGATTTTCTGAAAACAATGGCGCGTTTTACACCGAGGATGCTGTTTTCATGAATGGTAAGGATCTTCTATTTATTTATTTTTTAAGATTAGAAGTTATCTTAAATGCAAAAGTATTTAGTATAATATGAAGGTAAACAGAGTTAAACAACTATTTATTTTAAAGTTTTATATTTTTCAATAAACGAAACTATGCTTAGAAACTAATTGCTAGAAAATAAATATTACTATACATAAATAGATCAGTTTTCTCTTAGTGCCATCATAAAACAATACGCGACATTGTTCTTACGAGGTTATTAGGCTAGAGAAAGTCAAAATTTGCGCCTTAGATGTCCGGCAAACGCGATAAGTGTAGGATGTACCTAATATTCAGCTAGATTATAGATTTAAGTAGTCCACTTATGAATAACTAATCAATACAGGAATAAATTTGATATTATAAATCTTTCCGGTCATCAACCCGGAATTATTCTCGTATTAGACGCTATTCTCTGAAATAACGCGGGCCATTCTTAGGATCCTTTGAAGCAATTCAATGCAAATGTTTGTACGCCTACGCTGCAAAAACGACATCAATCATTTCTTGTATATTTAATAGCAGTATGGATTATTTTTTGTTGCTGAACACTTAATTAGATCGGTGACGAGTTGGCATCGTAACTGACACACCTGACATTTCCTAGCGAAGAAAAAGTGAACCCGGAATGCTTGATACAATAAATCGTATAAATCGCAATATTCGACTTGTTTATAGTTGACATAAATAGTTTCAATTTAATCTGATGTATAATTTCTACGTAAGAATAAAGAATCCCAGTCCTTGTATTTAAATATCCACCTTTTTAAGTTCACGTATAAAATCCTTTAAAACGAACTTCGCATCAACTAATTCGTGACAAACAACTTTTTTATTTTTGTTGAATCCCAGCGTACATTTAAATAAATGAACACTTATGTTTATGTAACAGGTATAAAATATCATTTAGGATCTAGAAAACAATCAATTTAAGCTTATGAATATCATAAACCAACACACTTAACTAATTCTATCGTATAAACTGCCTTCTTGCTTACACTTACTTTTTACCAGGTTGTTGATGAGTACAGAAAATAAATGTTAATAATTATAATTCCAGCAGGCTCAGTGTATGCTTAATTATCGCCCATTACTATTTTTTTAACAAATTCAATAAAATTATTAACATTTGATCTTGAAAATATCATTTAGGTACAAAATACTACATATATATACATTAATGTGCCAAGTTCGGATGCCAGAGATGCCTAGTGTACCTAGCAGTTTCAATGAAAATTGATTCGTTTCTTAAGAGGCTCTTAGTACATTTTACATTGATAACGCAAACTTGATATCTATACAAAAACTTATATCTAGGAATGTCTCAAGCTTGTATATTTTCATTAATGTCACAGGCAACCAACTTTAATAATACCAATGGTTTGGTTGAAAATTGCGTGCATTACAAACTGACATCTTCAAGACCGGTTATTTACGTACTTTGACATTTTTTACTTTGTTTACTATTTATTTATCAGGTGAATAATTACATGCGATAGTTCTGCAGGTCCTTAGGTATTTTATGTATAAGCTATTTTTGAGGCGGTATGGAGATCGGTAAAGTAAGTAATTCTAGAGCAAACTCGATAAATTGTTGATAAGATATTTCCTAACTGCTCTTGTTTTCTTTAGTAATTTCATGTTATCTCCTAACTACACAACTAAACTGCCCACTTTTTGGATTCAATCTAATGATTATAAAATAAACAGCATTTTAGGAGTTACGTATAAATACACCACATATCCCAGCAGTTAACCCTGCTCGAAAACCGGCAAAATATTTCGAAGATCTTATAGACTTGCAGATGTGAGCTTTCTATGTATGTACTATAGTGATTAAACCAGATATACAAAATCAATTATTGTACCTCCTGTTACTTAAAAAGGGAAAATTAAATTCTGCAGAATTAATGCAGATGCTTGTAGTTTTTATGTACAAAATAAACACACTAAAGTTATTTTATTATTCGATATCAAATTTTATTTAGATAAAACAATTTCTGGTGGTCACATTTAATTTATATCTTTAGCGTCTAACACGCGAAGGTTTTATGTAAACAAATCAAATAAAAAATTACCAGGTACCAGAAATAGCTGCTAGTATTCTTTATGTAAATGTCGTCAGTAAACTCTCAAAAATTAATATAGTTAGGTATTCATTTTAAAACTTATGTTCATGTTATAAGAGTACGAACGGAGCGAACCGCTATCAATTCATCAGGAATCTCTACTAGTTTCAAAGTTATTTACTAGGCTAGGAATTTAAAATTATCCATGTGCAAACTATTTTTGTTTGCGTAAACGCCAATAAAATACAAAAATATGTTTAAGTCGGGCCTAAGAGAACATTAATGAAAATTCACTCTGGCAACGAATTTCTTTTTTTATTGCCTGCCTGTCTTTAAATTTTATTTTTTCCTGATACGTGTTATGCATTTGCTTAGTTATATTACTTACATTATTTTAATTTTCGATGTAGTGCTCCTATTCAAATCATTGTTAAATCTGACCATTTTACAAAATACACTAGTATGTTAATTGGACATAATCTACGATTAAAACAAAGTCAAATTCCGATACGTACTAACAAATCACAGACCGTTATGTCCCGATAAAAAACAACTTGCATGTGGTGAGCAATGCTTTTTGAACGCCCACTGAATAATAAAAGGATCGATCATAATTCACGGTTTTATATCAAGATTACCATATATTTATTATAGCTGAATTAATAATCAGAAAGTCGGCAATTACCTAAGTAATGTTTTTTTCAGATAAGTGCGATATATCTATTATTAATTTAAAAAAAATACACATCATGTTTCATTTAATTTTAAATTTACAGCAGTGGAGCGGAAGAAGCGGGAAACGAACATTACACGCGACGAAAAGCAACTTTTATACGTACAATCAAGACAGGTAGCTTTTAAATAATAACCTTATTTAGACAATTATTCACTTAAAGAGCTGACAGTTATTGGATTATCATTCTATATTCTTTAACTAGTATATATTTACCCACGACTTCACTCGTGTAAAAGCAACTTACGTAAATTAGCTGTAAGAACTTGAAGTTTTTAAACTAATATATATAAATCAACTATAATTACAAATTTTGGAGATTGGACCTTTTTGTTAACCTATAGTCCTAAGATATGCAGATTAGTTAATGTATTTTAGTACATTTTTCTTATAAAAAAATTTTTGTTTGTAGAGCAACGGAGCATTTGGATTGGATTGCGAAACAACACTAGGGAAGAAAGGAATCTGTAAAAGTTTTCGAGATTGCTATCCATTGTTTAAAGTTGTTGATTTATCTGGCTATGACGGTTGGGTCATGGGTCATTATGATACATGCAGTTATATCAGCAGCGAAAATACAGAGGTAGGGGAAGAATATTATATCTTACAAAATTTACAGTTTTCTGTATTTTATTTTAGAAAATTTACTTTATTACCGTACACAAAAATGTTATCTATAAATGTACGAATGGAACAAGTGATAATCAACCTGCTTGATATAAAATCCAGTTAAAAATAAAATTTTACAGGTTTTCGGCGTCTGTTGTACGGAACCGGTAGGCACGCCGCCACAGCAGGAACCTGATGTACAAAGGCTAGGGCTGCTTAGGCCTGTAGCACCTCTGCAGATGACACCTATGCAAATATCTGGGTTAGTTTATTTTTATCTGTATCTATTATGAGGCATACCAAGGGTTGAATGGAACAATTTAGTAACGCGATGTAATAAATTAGTTATATATTTATTATGAGAATTCCAGAAACTGGTTTTCATAAAGTTTATGAATTAAAGTAATTGCTTAAAAGAAGATATGTTATATTATAACGATAGGCTTATAGCTACAACAGTAGGCATACGTTTGATGATAGCATTTAAAAGTTCGATTCAAATAAAGATGTGACATTTAAATAAAATTCTATAATCTATTACCTTTTGTTTTGATGAAAAATATGACAATAAAAATTTTAATCTGATCGTGATCGCAGTTGATAAAATTGTGAAATGTATTTTTAGTTGACCGGTGACATTTTGTATTTCTAAATATTTTAAACATTGGCTACTATTTACATCATAGAAAAAGTGCAACTAAGAAATAAATAACGATCAAAATAATATGCTTTGATAAAAATAATTATAGCAAGCAAATTACAAAAATTAAGGATTCATGTTACTTAGGTAGTTGAGATAAAAATAAAACATGATCTACTTAATCACGAGCAAGGACTGGCAGGCACTATACAGTAAATGTCAATGAGTACGAGTAATATTTCGATCAACAGGAAGTTTTGAATTAGATAAGTACTTACAATAACAAAATGTAGGTAACCTTTAAGACTAAATTGTAATGTCATGTTATTTATAATAAGCACTTCGCAATAGGTATATTGTTTATTGCTCGCTTCATATTCATAGGTTTTTTTGCGATTCTAAAGCCTAGAATAATTCTCTGCTCAGCTTTTTCTTCATTTCATTGTCATACTTTAACTTTCAACTGTATTCCTTCTGGACAATTATAATATAGATAATCATTTAGGTAGGCACTTACTTTACGTGTAACCTTCATTAAATAGTTTACATTCCTTATAAATACTGAGTTTCAATATTGTTCTAGATTTCCGGGTGGAGTTCAAGCGTCAGCATATTCTCAATGGTTATTCAATAATATGAATCAGAGGCAGATTCCAGCGCAGTGGCCTCCAACGATACCACCTCTACCAACTCATCCACCAGACCACACCCCAGCTACACACCCTCCTTCCTTAGGTAATTCCTTCTCTAACAATTCTACAACTTTCGTCAGTACCACTCTTAGGGTCTAAGAATAAATCTTAAGAATTATATAAAAGATAATCTTTACATGGTATTGGTTAAGTCCACTGATAAAATTACTTCCAAATTAAATCACCAGATGAATGGATATTTGATTTGTCAATATCGCTCAAAATCATGTTGCATGAATACATCGATAATTGTTTTTAAGAAGTGCGAGACTAAAAATGTCAATCTGGATAATAGTTTATTATTCTAATATCGGAATATCTTGTTTCTTTCAGCTGTTATGGTTTAGTATTAATTTATGATTATTACAGTCGGTGACCAACAAACTCCTGCACCGCCAAATGCTTCCCCAAGTCCGCCCACCACTACATGGGGAACTAAGCCACCAAGCACCACTAAACAAGTAAAACAATTATCTTAAATATGATTAATTATACCCGTATTCCAAAATGTGGCTTAAGTTTAAATCTAGTTTCAGACCTATTAAACCACTTTCTCTAAATACAATTACAAACGATACACATCTTAAAATGTAGACCTTATTTAAACCTTTCTAATATTGCCGGTTAAGTAATTTTTTTCTCATATTTCGTTTGTCATGAATACTTGTCCTAACAACAGGTTTGAGTATGTTAAAGAACTTCTGCAGTGAATTTGAAAATTTTCTAAATCTATATTATAGTTGTTAATGGTTTTTTTTGCTATTTTCGTAACAGACATGGCCTCCCATATATCCAACACAGCCTTCAAAGCCTCCATCACAACCCGGCAGTGCTAGCTCTTGCGGTATTAAAAATGGTGCACAGGTAATAATTGTTTAGAGATCCGTAACAATGTAATTTAAATATAATACCGTATAATTATACGTATAGACGTAAGTGATTAAAAAAGTAATATATAAAACTCAATAGTAGGATATTAGACAACTGTCGGTAAAGATGTATTCAATATGTTTGGGCTGTTGATTATAACGCTGTGTAATGATTTGTTCTCAAAACTCAATCCATTTCGTCAAAATGTCCACAGTAGAAAAAAATATTGCTTTAGTAAGTATTCATAGCCACATTTTCGTTTACATTTCAGACTTACGAGAGCACTCAAGACGAAGAACGGATTGTGGGTGGACAGAATGCCGATCTAAACGAATGGCCATTTGTGGTTGCGTTATTCAATGGTGGTAGGCAGTTCTGCGGTGGTTCCTTGATAGACGACTCACATGTACTCTCCGCAGCACATTGTGTGGCACAGTAAGTATTTCTATTGTCTTGTTTATGTATCATCTTCTTCTTCCAGCGCCTCTCCAATCTCTGGAGGTCAGCCGTTAAATTTCGGAACCTGTCCTTGTTCAGAGCTAATCTGCACAATTGTTCCACTGATTGATGCCTGTCCAGTCCCGGATATTATTCAGTCAGGACGTTTTGTGTCTTCCTGGTCATCGCTCATTGGCTATCTTTATCGCTGTTTATTTTGCCCATCATGAAGGTTTGCAGAAAGCCGTACTGATTATTGCGAAGGATGTTACCGAGAGATGTCACTTTTCTTTGTTTAATGATACTTTGTCCGTCCATTTTATTCGCAGCATTCTTTGGTAAGCCCACATCGCAAAAAGCTCTTAACGTAAGTTCTCTTTCAACGTCCACATTATGTTTATGTATATCACGTCTATCATATTTGACTATATAATATTGGTACAGCAGAATTAGGTTTCTAAATATATAAAAAGCGCGTAAATTTTGAAGAATCTGTGTTGTATATAAAAAAAGTTATTCATTCATCATCAACATCAGATAATGAATCAATTTTCATAGGACTGTGAGAAAAAACAGATGGAATGGTATTCAAGAGTTTTCCGAAACTTCCCAACAGATATCATTATTAACGAAAACTAAACAGCTATTTTTAGGAACTAAGGCAACCTGGACACGCAGATTAGAAACTAAGCGTTATTTAATTATTTTTATTTACAGCATGACATCTTGGGATGTAGCACGTCTCACAGCAAAGCTAGGCGACCATAATATTAGAACAAATACTGAAACGCAACATATAGAAAGAAAAATTAAGAGGGTAGTCAGACACCGTGGATTTGACATGCGTACTTTGGTATGTATTATGATAGTTTGGTAATGTTTCGCAAATATGCAAAGATGACTCGATTTGCTTCGTTTTATAAGTTTTAAGTTTAAGTATTGAATTAATGATAACGGTTAATTGGATATATATATAAATACATAACTACTAATACTCTTTTGATACGATGTTAAAAGTCCTCTTTCACCTCTATAATATTTTATATATAATTAGAAATGTGTAATGAAATATACCATCTTGTATGTTCCAGTATAATGATGTAGCTATTCTGACCCTGGATCAGCCAGTAACGTTTACGAAAAACGTTAGGCCAGTTTGTCTGCCCTCAGGTGGGCGTATGTACTCTGGGCAATATGCAACTGTTATTGGCTGGGGAAGTTTAAGAGAGAGTAAGTTGAATATTGGGTTATGTACGTGAAAGGCAATATGTCAGTTAAGTCTATATTTGAAAATTACTCAAAACTTGGGACATTAACGTCACTATGTATATTCGAACCACAATCGAATATTAAAGCCTAATAAATTATGAAGTATCATTTCATTAAATTCACTTAAATGATAATCATAAAAGCAAATCAATTTTAGATACGATCAAATATATGTGTACATTTAAAATAGGTGGGCCACAGCCGTCTGTCTTGCAAGAAGTAACCATTCCGATATGGTCTAACGCTGAATGTCGTCTTAAATACGGTTCTGCTGCTCCCGGTGGTATAGTGGATCACATGCTCTGTGCCGGCAAAGACAGTATGGATTCTTGTAGTGTAAGTCGTGTTCATTTTCTATAATTATTTTACTGCAAGTTAGCCTTGTATATTTTTAATTGTTAATATTAATTGCCTATACCTTTTTAAATTCTTTAAAACCGGAAATAAGTATTTGCACAACATTTTGATAATGTAATTAAATATAATACCCTTTATTTTAAACGACTGAATTTCTCTCTTTCAATTATTAATAAAAAATTAAAATAATTGTTCCCAGGGTGATAGTGGTGGTCCTTTAATGGTAAATGAAGGTGGAAGATGGACTCAAGTGGGTGTGGTGTCATGGGGTATTGGCTGCGGAAAGGGACAGTACCCAGGTGTGTATACCCGAGTCACCTCCTTCTTGCCCTGGATTCAAAAGAACTCAAAATGAAAGCCTTCACCAGGCCTAAGATATTCGTTTAACGTCGGTGTAATTGCATTGCTACAATGCCAAATGACAATTAAAATTTATAAGAAAAGTGAATCTGGTAGATATTTAAACACCATATTGTTTTTTTCGCTGAAGTTGCTTAACTGTACTTATTGCCGTGGCCTTACAATAAATAACCGCTTATTTTAAAAAGTAATTTATCAATTATTTTACGAAAGATGAATGCTTTTGTCTTTCTTAACAAAATTGATTATATTTTGTAAGTTTTAAGAAACTCGTCCACATTTAGGATAAAAATAAAATTATACTATAATTGTAAAACTCGTTTTATTTATAATTCATTACACAACAATCATTAAAACAGTACATATCAGAATAGGAATAAGGTATGATGTTAGATTAATATTTAATAATAATCATAGTCACTCCATTAAATTTTTAGTAACGAACGAAAATAATATCACGAAAAGAATTATTACATACAAAATTTGCTATTATTTACAATAACAAGTATACACATTATAAATCGAAGTTTGATACTTGAAGTTCCTGAAGTATATTGCGCGCTGCAAAGAAGAAAGTCACTGTTAAGGTAAATTATTGATTGTTTTTTATGGTATATCAATCTTACTAAGGAGCCTAACCTTGTAGGTACTAGGTTAAACTACTACAACACAAGTAAACTTTTAGAAAATAAAAATGGAATTCCATCATAAATCATCTTTCATATATAGTATCGTCGTGAAACGAAGTACCTAGTGGTTTCAACGCGTGTTAAAAACTTTTATGTGAGTTTAACTAAAGGCCAGTAATAATAGAAGCAAAAACTGAAGGCAAATCATTAAAGTGATTAATTAATATATATATAGAACAAATATCAAGGTGAATTATTAAAAGCAATATTAACGCTATTTACTTTAATTAATTTTATAGTATTTTAAAAAAAGATTAAAAGGCCAGATGATTTGATTGGTACAAAACTGTTCGATTTTTTAAAAATAAACCCTGCGTCAAATCTAATATTAACAAAAGCTGAATTTCTTAGGTCTTGTTTTGGCGTATCAATTATTGGGCAAGATTTGAGAAGATATGGTTATCGTATATAAGTTATTTAAAAAGTAAAAAAATACCAATTTAAATTTGCTATACTGGCGACGAATCGAACACTCAAATTATCATTAATTTTATACAGCCGTACTCGACTTATAAATCACGTAGCTCACACAAGTATTTTATTATTATTTATTTATTTGTATTTTTTATGAAGATACAGAATGGGTTATGTACTCCTGCTACGTCATTATTGTTAAACAGAAAAATCGATAACATACCTTGAAAGTAGCCAGTATCATGAATATCGTCGGGCGAGGGTATGAAGGGTGGCTCAACATTGAGCTGATTCTCCCAGTCCACGTCTTTGAATAACGGCATCACACGCACTTCGGCTGCAGCGGGACGCTCACTTGGCTCCATAGTGAGTAAGGCTTCTATAGCGCTCACTGCTTCAACTGATAATGCCTCGTCGTCTTCAGGCCATTCTATATCTACAAATAACACAATCAGTAGAATGCTATTGAAGGAAGTCATTGTGTTTTCGATTCAAATATAAATAGCAAAATAAAAATCATTCTGGAATATGACCCTATATGTATATAAATTATCTGTGTATTAAACTTCATGCAAATCCATCGATTTTGTTTCTCTGCTCAAGATTATCTAAATTTTATTTCAAAATAGTAACGAAAATCTATCAATTTTATCTCCCGTTTATTCAACGTTTTACCTCCGTCTTTCGGAAAGTTCACTCAAATGTCATCTCATTTAGCAGTCATGATGCAACGAACATGAGGATAGACAAGAAATTTCGTATTTATATTAGTTAGGGCGTATCTTTAAACTTACTTTTTGATAAGATGTTGTTGAAGACAGCTTGCGGCGTCTCATCATTAAAAGGAGGAATACCAGTCATGAACTCATAAAGACAGACCCCAAGTGCCCACCAGTCTACTTGAGGTCCATGACCTTGTCTGTAAAATATACACTAAATTAGTATGAGCGCACAAAGTTAATTGTTATATTATAATTGACTAAAATTAATATACACTATAATAATGTATTTATACAAAAATAAAATAACTGCATCCCATTATTCATGAAGTAATGATTTTCGGCCGAATTTTAAGCAGCGGCGGTCATTCACATTTCCCAATAATTTCTAGTTAAATTACCAAATTTCTGTAGTGTAATACTCTTAATTTCTTATGTATACATTATATATGTAATCTTATCATTTTTTGAAACTATACTAAGCAGAAACAAATAACCTAAGCAACAATTCCGGTGCAAGATAGTCTGGTGTGCCCAAAATCCTTTGATCTGATATTTGGTTTCCGCGACGTACACTCTTAGGTGTTCTGTATGGAGTTTGCGCAGCTATTGGTGTCTTACATAGGTCCGTCGGAGATTTGCTGCCTTCGCTCTATCGAAAAAATATAATATATACATTATACAGGGTGTTTGAAGACTACTCCCGAAGACGAAAACGGGTGATAGTAGTTATGACACCTTTGATGATGGG